>CM038671.1:731424521-731613552 GCA_021605145.1 Aegilops bicornis | reverse complement strand
CGTATCTGGTTTCGGCTTTATTTTGACTCCTTGTAGGGGCTCATGACAGTCCTGTAGGGGATCCAAATGCTTTCGAGCAGTAGCGGCAGCGGGGCGGGAGAGTTGGTTATTCAATTGATCCTCTGATGTTGGCCCTTCTACATCATCCAGCAAGGCTCGAAAGTCTGAGCTATTAAGGTGCGGTTGACAGATAAGAGGCCTTCGTATATCACATCATGTCTTGACCATATCACAACACAATATGCCCTGCAAAAACAAGTTAGACATCCTCTACTTTGTTGTTGCAAGTTTTACGTGGCTGCTATGGGCTTCTAGCAAGAACCGTTCTTACCTACGCGTCAAAACCACAATGGTGTTTCGTCAAATTTGTTGTTTTAACCTTCAACAAGGAACGGCCGCAGTCAAATTCGATTCAACTAAAGTTGGAGAAACATACACCCGCCAGCCACCTTTATGCAATACTAGTTGCATGCCTGTCGGTGGAACCGATCTCATGAACGTGGTCATGTAAGGTTGGTCCGGGCCGCTTCATCTAATAATACCATCGAATCAAAATAAGACGTTGGGGGTAAGCAGTATGACTAACACCACCCACAACTCTTTGTGTTCTACTCGTGCATATCATCTACGCATAGACCTGGCTCTGATGCCACTGTTGGGAAACATAGCATGCAATTTAAAAAAAATCCTAAGCTCACGCAAGATCTATCTAGGAGATGCATAGCAACGAGAGGGGGAGAGTGTGTCCTATGTACCCTCGTAGACCGAAAGCGGAAGCGTTTAACAACGCGGTTGATGTAGTAGAACTTCTTCTCGTTCTGACCGATCAAGCACCAAACGTACGGCACCTCCGATTTCTGCACACTTCAGCTTGATAACGTCCCTCGAACTCTTGATCCAGGAAAGTGTCGAGGGAGAGTTCCGTCAGCACGACGGTGTGGTGACGGTAATGGTGAAGTGATCCGCGCAGGGCTTCACCTAAGCACTACGTGAATATGACCGGAGGCGTAAACTGTGGAGGGGGACGCCACACACGGCTAACAATGGTTGGTGTGTGTTCTAGGTGCCCCATCCCCACATATATAAAAGAGGGAGGGGGAGAGAGGCAGCCTAGGGTGCGCCCAAGTAGGAGGAATCCTACTTCGGCCCCTAGTCCAATTCGGCCTCCCCCCTTTCCTTTTACCGGAGGGGGAAAAGAGGGAAGAGGGAAGGAGGAAGGAAAGGGGTCGAACCCCAACCTCCTTCTCCTATTCAGCCTATTACCATAAGGGGGGAGCGCCGCCCCTTGTGGGCTGGTGTGCTCCCCTCCTATGGCCCATATCTTCCCCTGGGGGGTTCCGATAACCCCCCGGTACTCTGATATGTACCTGATACATTCCAGAACACTTCTGGAGTCTGAATACTCCTCGTCCATTTATATCAATCTTTACCTCTCGACCATTTCGAGACTCCTCGTCATGTCTGTGATCTCATCTGGGACTCCGAACAACATTCGGTCACCAAATCACATAACTCATATAATACAAAATCATCATTGAAAGTTAAGCGTGCTGACCCTGCGGGTTCGAGAACTATGTAGACATGACCGAGACACCTCTCCGATCAATAACCAACAGTGGAACCTGGATGCTCATATTGGTTCCCACATATTCTATGAAGATCTTTATTGGTCGTACCGTAATGACAACATACATTATTCCCTTTGTCATCGGTATGTTACTTGCCCAAGATTCGATCGTCGGTATCTTCATACCTATTTCAATCTCGTTACCGGCAAGTCTCTTTACTCATTGTGTAATACATCATCCCGCAACTAACTCATTAGTCACATTGCTTGCAAGGCTTATTATGATGTGCATTACCGAGAGGGCCCAGAGATACCTCTCCGATACTCGGAGTGACAAATCCTAATCTCGATCTATGCAAACCCAACAAACACCTTCAGAGATACCTGTAGAGCATCTTTATAATCACCTAGTTACGTTGTGATGTTTGATAGCACACAAGGTATTCCTCTGGTATCCGGGAGTTGCATAATCTCGTAGTCAAAGGAATATGTATATGCCATGAAGAAAGCAATAGCAATAAAAACTAACGATCATTATGCTAAGCTAACGGATGGGTCTTGTCCATCACATCATTCTCCTAATGATGTGATCCCGTTCATCAAATGACAACACATGTCTATGGTTAGGAAACTTAACCATCTTTGGTTAATGAGCTAGTCTAGTAGAGGCTTACTAGCGACACGGTGTTTTGTCTATGTATCCACACATGTATCAAGTTTTCGGTTAACACAATTCTAGCATGAATAATGAACATTTATCATGATATAAGAAAATACTAAATAACAACTTTATTATTGCCTCTAGGGCATATTTCCTTAAACCAATAATTCATCGGATCTCAACAAATGCCGCAAAAGAAGATTAGATCGAATAGATATCCAAGAACATCGAGGAGATCAACATTGTGTTGAAGATCAAATAGAGAGAAGAAGCCATGTAGCTACTAGCAATGGACCCGTAGGTGTGTGGTAAACTACTCACACATCACCGGAAGGGCAGCAAGGATGGTGTAGAGGCCCTCCATGGTCGAATGCCCCTCCGACGAAGAGCCGGAAAAGTCCCCAGGATGGGATCTCACTGTTAGAGATATGCCCTAGAGGCAATCATGTATGATGATATTTCCTATATGTTTATGAATAAAGATAGTCCTTGGACATTATCAATGATGTGTATCAGCAAGTACGTGACTTGTTTGTCGGACTATGCATTGTATGATGACTGTCCTAAAAGGTCCCTAGTCGAAAGGGCTGTGTGGACGCGCAGCCAACTAGACTAGCATATGACACGGTCGAGGGCTTGGTCTCACTAGCCATGGAGCATTGGATGCTAACCGGATAATATGGACTTGGAAGGATCTGGTCGGATTCGACGTAGTCGGATTCGAGTCGAGATAAGGTCCGAGTCGGACAGACCCAACTATGAGACACAGCGATATGTCATCTGCGAGTCTCTAGTACAAAATACATTATATGTCCTAAGACCTTATCTGACGCATGTACTTGGGATGGTGACAGACTTGCTTTGGGCCGACCAAACGCTACACCGTGACTGGGTAGTTACAAAGGTAGGTTTCGGGTTCGTCCAGACCCATGCTGCGAGACGTGGCCGAGCAAGATGGGATTTGCCCCTCCGATCAGGAGAGATATACTCTGGGCCCCTCGTGTGATCCGACTAGGATAAGCATGGCCATGCGACAAGGATTATGAGATAATCCGGTTTGTGGTCGGCATCCTTTGGAGCGAGAAAGAGGTCGGGCTAGCACAAGGATGACAGACTCGCCATGATCCCGACAACATATATCGTGTGGCAAAAGGAATGGAAGTATGATGTACAGGTTCGCCTAACCAGCTTCATAGTCTGCTTGGTGTTCGGCATGCCTTGCTAGAGGCCGCTACCAACTGTGCAGTTCGGAGGTGATCCGAACTGCGTGCAAGCCGGCTTGAACCTAAGGGGTCGCGCGCTTTAGGAAAGGAACCTACGAGGTCGGATCCGAGGACACAGGTCGGATATGATCCGATATGTATTCGGATTGTGGCCGAGTAGACTTGTGGGCTTTAGAATCTGTGTGAGGCCCAAGAGTTGAGCCCGTGACAAATGCCTATATATAGTGGAGGTGCTGCACACTCATGCGATTGATCGCTTCGACGCTGTCACTAGGGTTTGCATGTCTTGCGAATAGACACCTCCACTCGCCGCCAGTTGTGTGATCGGACCTAGCAGTCCACCGCACAGCGTTCCTCCTACACCTGCAGATACCGTTAGAGGCGGTGCACCTGCGCCGCTCCGGCGAACCTGTTCGTGGGATCCGATCGGCTACGTAGGAGATCGGCAAGGAGGAGACGACTCCAGGAACGTGATGCCTCAACTCTACTTCCGCTGCACGGCACTGCGTGTATAGTGGTAACGATCTGTGATCCATTCCCGTAGCATGTTCCTGGTTGTTCTGCGTGTAGGAAAAATTTAATTTGCAGTCGACGCACCCAACCGTAGAACCCAACAGTGGTATCAGACCGCCGTGTGCGTAGCGCCTTGTATTTCGTACACGGTCACTCAATCCGGTAGAATGTGATTCTATGCATAACTTTATTTTGCAGGGTTTGATGTGAATAGTATGGCTCATGTGTATGTGATGCATGTGTGTAAATTTATACATGGCCTGCATGTCATGTTTGTCAGCCGGCAGGAGCCAAAGTGCTGTCATTATATTGTATAACGACCTGTGTGTTGACTTGTGACTCTATGTAAAATTCATTACTAGTTGTAGTAGTTGGATAATAGAGATCAGTTTGGTGTCTTGGCGTCCCGGCGTGACAAACAAGATGGAGTTCCTAGATGGTCATCGGAGTCGGAGCCGACCTGGAAGAACATCCATGAAGGAGCTATACTATTTCACAATATATGTTTATTTGTGATTGTTATGCTTCTTTGTTTCTATGCATGTTAAAATGGTAGAAATATCCCTCATGAATATCAAGCGAATTGCCATCCCCGATGTTGCACCTTTGCACGTCAAGTACGTCTAGTAGTGGGCTCATAAAATTGGGGTGCGGCTAGGTGTCCTTGAACTGAAGGGTTCGTGTTGGACACGGACATGCACTGCATCAGGTTAACTTGACAAGGCTATCAAAACGGTTTTGGGCCTCGTGGCAAAGAAGGTTGGGCGCCGGGGTATAAGATACCTACCCGACCGAGAGGAGTCGTATATAGATACGATTAGCAAGGAGTTGCTTACCGGATAGGCATGTTGTCTAGCAGTGATGCTAAAGCCCACTAGTCGCATGTGCTAGTCGGATCCTAAATCACTGAGAGTCTGCGGAGGGATGCCAACTTCAGTGGGAGTGTTTCTGTTTAAGGCTAGAATTACTCTACATATACACATTGCTTAGTGATTGCATATTTTTCTGTTGTAGATCAATGGCACCACCTGCTCAACCCAACTTTGCGTTGAAATCAATTCTTGAAAAGGATAAACTGAATGGAACAAACTTTACCACCTTGTATAGAAATCTGAGAATTGTTCTCAAGCATGATAAAAAGGAACATGTTCTAGAGGATCCACTTCTAGTGGAACCTGCCGATAATGCTAATGCCACAACTAAGAATGCCCACCAGAAACTCGTTGATGAATCAACAGAGATCAGTTGTGTGATGCTGGCTTGTATGGAGCATGATTTGCAACAGCATTTCGAAAATGTTGAGGCTTACGATATGATCGAGGGTCTCAAGAGCATGTTTCAGACACAGGCTAGGACCAAAAGGTTCGACGTCTGGCGATCCCTGATGGATTGCAAGCTGAAGCAAGGTGATCCACTGAGCCCACATGTGATCAAGATGATCAGATATGTGCAAGCTTTGGATCGGTTGGGCTTCCCGCTCTTGGATGAGCGAACTCTTGATGCGATTCTGGGTTCTCTTCTGCCTAGCTATGGGACGTTCATCTCAAACTATCATATGCACGGCATGGATAAGAAGCTCACTGAATTGCATGGGATGCTCAAAGTGGCAGAGCAGGATATTAAGAAAGGCACGCATCAAGTGTTGATGGTGCAGAAATCGGCTAAGTTCAAGAAGAGTTGGTCTAAGAAGAAGGCTAAGGCAAAGGGCACGGAGATGGTAACCTCCGCCGCTGCGCCAAAGTCTGGACCGGACTCAAAGACCATTTGCTACCATTGCAAGGAAACTGGTCATTGGAAGAGGAACTGTAGCAAGTGGCTTGCAGAGCATGGCAAGAAGGCCGGAAATGCTTCTTCAGGAAAATGTACACTTGTTGCATATATTATAGACATTTACCTTCCTGACATACCTAGTAGCTCTTGGGAATTTGATACCGGATCGGTTGTTCATATTTGCAACTCAATGCAGGGGCTGGTAAGAACTAGGCATGTGCCAAAAGGGGAGATTGACATCAAGGTCGACAACAAAGCAAGAGTTGCTGCATTGGACGTCGGCACGATGCAGCTCCAGCTTCCTTCTGGATTTATTTCGCAATTGAATAATTGTTATTACATTCCTGCACTTAGTCGGAACATTATTTCTGCCTCATATGTTTGATGAGTCAGGGTTATGAATTCAATTTAAAGGACAATGGTTGTTCGTTTTATTAGAATCGTATGTTCCACGGATATGCACCCATTGTCGATGGGCTATTTATATTGAATCGGGAACAGGAATTGGTCTATAACGTGAATGTCAAGAGGCATAAGCCTAATGAGATAAATCTGACATACTTCTGGCATTGCCAGGCTTGGACACATTAGCATGAAACGCATGAAGAAGCTCCATGATGATGGGCTCCTAACTTCGTCCGACTTCAGATCATTTGAGACATGTGAACCATGCTTGCTCGGCAAGATGACTAAGTCTCCTTTCGCAAAGAGTTGTGAGAGGGCGTCCGAGCTGTTGGAACTGATACACAATGATGTGTGTGGGACAATGAGCACAACTGCCAGAGGTGGATATCAGTACTTCGTGACTTTTACCGACAACTTGAGTAGATATGGATATATCTATTTGATGAGGCACAAGTCGGAAACTTTTGAAAAATTCAAAGAGTTTCAGAACGAGGCTGAGAATCAGCTCGGCAAGACTATAAAGCTTCTACGATCTGATCGTGGAGGTGAGTACATGAGCCAGGAGTTTGATGATCATCTTATAAGCCGAGGTATAGTACCTCAGCTCACACCTCCGCACGCATACAGAGAAACAGCGTGTCAGAACAGAGGTATAGGACCTTGTTGGACATGGTTCGGTCAATGATGAGCAAATCGGATTTACCCTTGTCATTCTGGGGATACACTCTAGAAACTGCAGATTTCACCCTTAACAAGGTACCATCAATTTCCGTAGACAAGACACCACATGAAATGTGGACCGGGAAGAGTCCCAGTTTATCTTTTCTAAAGATTTGGGGGTGTGAAGCATTTGTCAAGCGACTTATGTCAGACAAGCTTACAGCCAGGTCGGATAAGTGCATATTCGTGGGATATTCGAGGGAAACCTTAGGATATAGCTTCTACAACCGGGAAGAGAACAAAGTGTTTCTTGGCTGGAATGGGGTTTTCCTTGAGAAAGATTTTCTCAGTCGAGAGGCCATTGGGGAGATGGTCCGACTCAAAGAAATTCGAGGACCACACGGGGATGGCTCGGCTGGTGATGATATCATACCAGAGTCAGTCAGGGAACCCGTAGTGGAAGCGGCACCGGAACCACGGAGGTCGGAAAGATTGCGCGGAGTGCATGATGTATTGTTGCTAGAAAGAGACGAGCCGGCCACATATGCGGAAGCGATGGTGAGCCCAGATTCCGAGGCATGGCTGGAGGCCATGAGATCCGAGTTAAAGTCTGGATGAGAATCAAGTATTGGACTTGGTTGATCCGCCGCCTGGCGTAACAGCCATTGGTTGCAAATGGGTCTTTAAGAAGAAAACCGATGTGGATGGAAATGTTCAGATCCACAAAGCTCGGCTTGTCGCTAAGGGTTATGGACTAGTTCAAGGAATTGACTACGACGAGACTTACTCACCGGTAGCCATGTTGATGTCGGTAAGGATCGTACTAGCTATGGCTGCATATTTCGATTGTGAGATATGGCAGATGGATGTCAAAATGGCTTTCCTTCACGGAAATTTAAGCGAGAACGTGTATATGATATAGCCCGAGGGTTTTGTTGGTCCGACTAGCACTAGTCAGGTATGCAAGCTCAAGAGATCCATTTATGGGTTGAGGCAAGCATCTCGGAGCTGGAACATTTGTTTTGATGAGGTCGTCACAAGTCTCGGTTTCATCAAAAGCGAAGAGGACTCTTGTTTATACAAGAAGTTAATTGGGAGCTCGATAGTGTTTTTGATCTTGTATGTGGATGACATACTACTGATCATAAATGATGTTTCGATGCTGAAATCGGTCAAGGAGTCATTGAATGGCAAGTTTTCGATGAAGGACCTTGGTGAGGCAATGTATATTTTAGGCATTAAGATCTATAGAGATAGAACAAGGAGGCTGCTCGGCTTAAGCCAGAGCACGTACATAGATAAAGTGTTGAAGCAGTTCAACATGAGTGAGGCGAAGAAAGGGTTCTTGCCACTCTCACATGGTATAAGGCTAAGCGAGACTCAGAGTCCTTCGACATCTGATGAGCGAAGTAGGATGAGTAGGATTCCGTATGCGTCGGCAATCGGATCCATCATGTATGCCATGATATGTACAAGTCCAGGTGTTGCTTTTGCAATAAGCCTAACAAGCAGGTACCAGGCCAACCCAGGTGAGAGTCACTGGGCAGCGGTAAAGACTATTTTGAAGTACCTAAAAAGGACTAAAGAGATGTTCCTTGTTTATGGAGGTGAGGAAGAGCTCATCGTAAGGGGTTACGCCGATGCTAGTTTCCAAACCGACAGAGATGATTGTCAATCACAGTCTGGATTCGTGTGCATCATGAATGGAGGAGTAGTGAGCTGGATGAGTTCCAAGCAAGATACGGTGGCCGATTCTACCACAGAAGCCAAATACATTGCGGCTTGTGAAGCTGCAAAGGAAGGTGTCTGGATCCGGCATTTTCTGGATGATCTTGGTATTTTCCCAGCCTCGGTAAAACCATTGGACCTTTATTGTGATAATTCTGGTGCCATCTCACAAGCAAGGGAGCCGAGGAATCACCACAAGGTCAGACACATAGATCGGAAATATCACCTGATACGAAAGATCGTAAAGAATGGTGATGTAGAGTTATGCAAGATTCACACGGATGCAAATGTTGCAGATATGTTGACTAAGCCGCTTCTACAACCCAAGCATGAGGGGCACGTTAGAGCTATGGGCATCCATGTCTATTTGATTGACTCTAGTGCAAGTGGGAGACTGTTGGAGATATGCCCTAGAGTCAATCATGTATGATGATATTTCCTATGTGTTTATGAATAAAGATAGTCCTCGGACATTATCAATGATGTGTATCAGCAAGTACGTGACTTGTTTGTGGGACTATGCATTGTATGATGTCTGTCCTAAAAGGTCCCTAGTCGAAAGGGCTGTGTGGACGCGCAGCCAACTAGACTAGCATATGACACAGTCGATGGCTTGGTCTCACTAGCCATGGAGCATTGCATGCTAACCGGATAATATGCACTTGGAAGGATCTGGTTGGATTCGACGTAGTCGGATCCGAGTCGAGATAAGGTCTGAGTCAGATAGACCCAACTATGAGACGCATCGATACGTCATCTGCGAGTCTCTAGTACAACATTCATTCTATGTCCTAAGACTTGAGCTGAAGCATGTACTCGGGATGGTGACAGACTTGCTTTGGGCCGACCAAATGCTAAACCGTGACTGGGTAGTTACAAAGGTAGGTTTCAGGTTTGTCCAGACCCATGCTGCGGGACGTGGTCGAGCAAGATGGGTTGCCCCTCCGATCAGGAGAGATATACTCTGGGCTCCTCGTGTGATCCGACTGGGATAAGCAAGGCCATGCGACAAGGATTATGAGATAATCCGATTTGTGGTTGGCATCACTGGAACGAGAAAGAGGTCGGGCTAGCACAAGGATGACAGACTCGCCATGAGCCCTACAGCATATATCCTGTGGCAAAAGGAATAAAAGTATGATGTACAGATTCGCCTAACCAGGATCATAGTCTGCTTCATGTTCGGCATGCCTTGCTAGAGGCCACTACCAACTGTGCAGTTCGGAGGTATCCGAACTGCGACCAAGCCGGCTTGAACCTAAGTGGTCGCGCACTTAAGGGAAGGAACCTACGAGGTCGAATCCGAGGACACTGGTCGGATATGATCTGATCTGTATTCGGATTGTGGCCGAGTAGACTTGTGGGCTTTAGGATCTGTGCGAGGCCCAAGATTTGAGCCCGCGACAGATGCCTATATTTGTGGAGGTGCCGCACACTCATGTGATTGATCGCTTCGACGCTATCACTAGGGTTTGCATGTGTTGCGAATAGGCACCTCCACTCGCTGCCGGTTGTGTAATCGGACCTAGCAGTCCGCCGCACGACATTCCTCCTGCACGCGCGGATACCGTTAGAGGCGGTGCGCCTGCGCCGCTCTGGCGAACCTGTTCGCGGGATCCGATCGGCTACGCGGGAGATCGGCAAGGAGGAGACGACTCCAGGAACGTGCTGCCTCAACTCTACTTCCGTTGTACGGCACTGCGCGTCTAGTGGTAACGATCTATGATCCATTCCCGTAGCATGTTCCTGGTTGTTCTGCGTGTACGAAAATTTTAATTTGCAGTCGACGCACCCTACCGTAGAACCCAACAATGGTATCAGACCGCCGTGTGCGTAGCACCTTGTATTTAGTACACAATCACTCAAACCGGTAGAATTCGATTCTATGCATAACTTTATTTTCCAGGGTTTGATGTGAATAGTATGGCTCATGTGTATGTGATGCATGTGTGTAAATTTATACATGGCCTGCGTGTCATGTTTGTCAGCCGGCAGGAGCCAAAGTGCTGTCATTATATTGTATAACGACCTGCGTGTCGACTCGTGACTCTATGTAAAATTCATTACTAGTTGTAGTAGTTGGATAATAGAGATCAGGTTGGTGGCTTGGCGTCCCGGCGTGACAAACAAGATGGAGTTCCTAGATGGTCATCGGAGTCGGAGCCGACCTGGAAGAACATCCATGAAGGAGCCATACTATTTCACAATATATGTTTATTTGTGATTGTTATGCTTCTTTCTTTCTATGCATGTTAAAATGGTAGAAAGATCCCTCGTGAATATCAAGCGAATTGCCATCCCCGATGTTGCACCTTCGCATGTCAAGTATGTCTAGTAGTGGGCTCATAAATGTCGGCGTTCTGGGAACGGGGGTCCCCAGACTTGCCTGCGTGCGGCCCACAGCGTGGCTAAGCAAGCAGGCCGTACGGCCCATCTTCATCAACAAGGCATCCAAGACCCTCACGGGGGTCCAAGCCTCGCAAGGCGGACGACGCAAGACCTCCTCGGGATTGGCCTAGCCAGGCAGGCTCATGAGGAGCGAAGATATCAAGGTGGGGCAAAACCTCACGAGGCTCTCATGACGTGAGCCATGACGAACGACACCAGGCAGGCGCCAGCGCGCGCAGCGTCCTTATTTCCTCTTTGGTGCTAAGGAGGCCAGCGCAGGCGAAGAGTACCGAGACATCAGGCAAAGGTCGCTACATTGGTGCAACGAGATCAAGACTAGGAGGACGGCAAGACCGAGGTCATCGTGGAGCCCAAGACGGCGTCACCACCAGAGCTTTTCGCAGGCGAAGACCGCTTTTGTCAGGATAGCTTGTACTAGCTGTCCCCCTTCAAATTTGCTCGCCGTTGCTGGCTCCCTTCCCGCTTGATATTTGGGAAGAGGACCAGGGCCTATATAAGTAGAGCTAGCCACCATAGTAGGGCGATCTCATCTAATCTTAGCTTGATCCAACCCGATCGAGAGCCTACCCTAGCCACAAAAACACCTCAATCTCAGGAGGTTGTTCTTCCCTTGTACTGTTCATCATCAGCCCTAGAGGCAATCCACCACCACCACACTGGCGTAGGGTATTACACCACAATGGTGGCCCGAACCAGTATAAACCTCGTGTCTTTCAGTGTTGCGAGTTCGTCGAGTTCGTCCGCGAGATCTTAGCGATCTAGGGCGTAGATCGGTAGGAGGGAAAGACTTCGCGCGCACCCCTGTGTTCGAACCTTAAGGGTTTGCCGGAACCCCACATCTGACATTTGGCGCGCCAGGTAGGGGTGCGCCGGAATTCCTCTCCACCAACCTGCTCCCCGCGCCGCCGCACTTTGCTCCCATGGCGGATGCCACGCCATCCACCTCTGCGACCGACGTCGGCAGTGGGGCATCTGTGTACCGAGCCCTGGTCCCCGCCCTGCGCCGAGTGTGGTGGCCGACCAAGTTCAAGCCAGAGATGCTGCCGCGTTACGACAGTGCCGTAGACCCAATACCGTTCCTACCGGCGTACGAGGAGGCTGTCCTCAAAGCCGGAGGCAACAACAAGATCATGGCCAACTGGTTCCCCATGGCCCTTGTCGGCGAGCCGCGCGTCTGGCTGCTCAACCTCCCGGGATCCACAGTGGCTTCCTGGGGGGAGCTCCGTGACCTCTTCACCGATCTCTATGTGATGCTAGCACAGCATGGGGTCGCGGCCCTGCTGGGCGGCTCTCAAGCACCGCCTTCAGATTGCCACGTCAAACTGTTCCTCCGTCAGATCGGGGCCGCCTCCAAGCGCCCGGGGGCTCTGCCAGGTTGGGCTTCCCCAGATGCCGACCTCACCTTCAGCTCAGAAGACCACCCCGGCTCCACCGCCGGCTCCGGCATGCTCCCAATGCTCTGCACGCCCACCATCTGCAATGTAGCCGTGACCAAGACCCTCATCAACGGCGGTGCCGGCCTCAACTTGCTCTCTATAGAAGCCTTCAGCCTTCTTCACGTATCGCTCGAGCGGCTCAACCTCAGCAAGCCCTTTTCAGGAGTGGGTGGTGGAGCTGCCCACTCTCTAGGGCAGATCCGCCTCCCTGTCACCTTAGGCACACGTGACAACTACCGCACCGAGCTGGTGGACTTCGACATCGCCTGCATCGGTCTCCCATACAACGCCATCCTCGGGTACCCAGCTCTCGCTCAATTCATGGCAGCGACCCATCCGGCCTACAACCTCATGAAGATGCCAGGAAGCAAGGGTGTCCTCACCATCAAGGGGGACACTAAGGAGGTCGTGACGGTGCTCAGCCTCGCCTTCAAGACCGCGGCAACGGCACAGCCGGCCGGCGCCGGTACCCACGAGGCCAAGGAGGTCGTGCCTACCAAGAAGAAGCAGTTGTTCACCCAAGACAAGGAGGAAACCAAGCAGGTGCCGGCAACAAGGACGGGTCTTCGGGGGCCACCTTCACCATAGGAGCTGGCCTTGACCCGGGACAAGAAGAAGCCTTGGTGAGGTTCTTGCGCGCGAACAAGGAGATATTCGCGTGGGAGCCCAATCGGCTGGTAGGGGTCCCGAGAGAGGTGATCCAGCATCATCTAAGGGTATGCCCCAACATACGCCCCGTCAAACAGCGAGCCAGACGGCAGTCCACTGAAAAGCAGACCTTCATCGTCCAAGAGACACGCAAGCTGCAGGCGGCAGGCGCCATCCGGGAAGTTCGATATCCCGAATGGCTGACAAACCCTTTCGTAGTGCCAAAGAAAGGCGGGAAGGAGCGGATGTGCGTTGACTTCACCAACCTTAACAAAGCCTGCCCCCAAGATACGTTCCCTCTCCCGCGCATCGACCAGATAGTCGACTCCACCGCCGAGTGCGACTTGCTGTGCTTCCTGGATGCATTCTCAGGGTATCATCAGATCAAGATGGCGGTGGAGGATGTGGAGAAGACAGCTTTCCTAACACCATGTGGGGTGTACTGCTACACCTGCATGCCCTTCGGGCTGCGCAACGCAGGCGCCACCTTCCAGCGGTTGATGCACATCGCCCTGGGGCGACAGCTCGGGAGGAACACAGAGGCCTACGTCGACGACATAGTGGTAAAGTCTCGCGAGGCGAGGACATTGATTCAAGATTTGGAGGAAACCTTCGAGAGCCTGCACCGGGTGAACTTGAGGCTTAACCCGGAGAAGTGCGTGTTCGGTGTCCCCTCCGGCAAGCTGCTGGGATTCCTCGTGTCCCACAGAGGGATCGAGGCGAACCCGGAGAAGATCAAGGCCATCGAGGACATGAGCCCGCCACAGACCCTCAAATAGATGCAAAAGCTAGCGGGGCGGGTGACCGCATTAGGGTGTTTCATCTCCAAGCTGGGAGAGCACGCCTTACCCTTCTTCAAGCTCATGAAGAAGAAAGGCCCGTTCGAGTGGACCCTGGAGGCCGATCAGGCCTTCCAAGACCTCGAGAAATACCTTACCAGCCCCCGGTGATGGTGGCACCATGGCCTCTCGAACCTCTGGTACTCTACCTTGCCGCCACCCCGTACTCCGCCAGCGCGGCGCTGGTGGCAGTCAGGGAGGAACGCCAAGCCAAGGGCGCGTCGTGCCAAGCCGGAGCTGAAGTGGCGCAGGGTCAGGAGGACGCAGCAAAGGCATCAGCTGGGGAAGACAAAGCTCGGCAGGACAACGTCGCAGAAGCTCCTGAGGACAGCCAAGTCTCAGGAAACCCTCCACCTCAGGAGATGCACCAATCTCCGCAGGACCCCAGCCTTGATAGTGCGTCAGCCCTCGTCGAACACCCGGTGTACTTCGTCAGCATCGTACTGAGAGATGTGAGGTCACGCTACCCCATGCCTCAGAAGCTCCTGCTCGCACTCTTGGTGGCCTCACGCAAGCTGCGACACTACTTCCAAGGGCACCCGATCAAGGTCGTCTCAGCTTACCCATTGGAGAGGGTACTCAGGAGCCCAAATTCAGCTGGAAGGGTCGCTGAGTGGAATATCGAGCTGCAAGCATTCCAGTTAGAGCTCAGCACTACCAGGGTCATCAAGGGGGCTGCGCTCGCTGACTTCGTGGCAGAGTGGACGGATGCCCCGACACTTGAGGAAGGGGAAGACCGGTCCATCTCCCCAGGGAGTGAGGCTCCGGACGGTTGGGTCATGTATTTCGATGGTGCTTTCGCGCACCAGGGCGCGGGAGCTGGAGCAGTGCTCATATCGCCCACCCAGGACAAGCTCTACTACGCCATGTAACTCTGCTTTCAGCACGGCGAGAAGGTCTCCAACAATATCGCAGAATATGAAGGCCTCATAGTTGGTCTGAAGGCTGCGGCAGCTCTAGGGGTGAAGCGCCTTACCGTTAGAGGCGACTCGTAACTCCTCGTCAACTTCTCCAACAAGGTGTACGAGCCGAAGGACGAGCACATGGAGGCCTACCTCGCGGAGGTACGTAAGATGGTAAAGCAGTTCTCAGGTCTCGAGCTGCAGCACGTGCCCCGGGGCACCAACAAAGAAGCCGACGACATCGCCAGGAGAGCATCCAAGCGGCAACCACAAGAGCCGGGTGTCTTTGAGGAGCGGATCTTCAAGCCATAAGCTACGCCACCTCTTTCAAGCACTACTCAGCCTCGGGAGGATCTCTCACAGCCTCCGGTCATGGGAGCCCCGGCCTGTGGCCCGACCTCAGGAGCTCGGCTGCTCTTGGCGCTCGAGCCCCAGGAGGAATGCTGGACCAAGGAATTCAAGGAGTACCTGACACACAGGGGGCTACCGGAGAAGGAAGAGGACGTAGAGCGCGTGGCCCGGCAAGCCACGACATACTGCATCCAAGACGGCGAGTTATACAGGAAGCGGTCGAACGATGTCACGCTGCGCTGCATCTCCAGCGATCAAGGAAGGGAGCTGCTGATTGACATACACGGCGGGGACTGCGGGCACCACTCGTCGTCACGGACCCTCGTCGGCAAGGTGTTCCGCAGTGGATTCTACTGGCCTACAGCACTCAACGATGCAGCCGAGCTGGTGAAGTCTTGCGAAGCTTGCCAATTCCACGCCAAGCAAATCCATCAGCCTGCTCAGGGCCTCCAAACCATCCCTCTCACATGGTCGTTCGCGGTCTGGGGGCTGGACATCTTAGGCCCGTTCCCACGGGCCCCAGGGGGCTATCGCTATCTCTACGTCGCCATCGACAAGTTCACCAAGTGGGCGGAAGTGGAAGTCGTCTGTACCATCCCGGCTGGCTCTGCCGTCAAGTTCATCGAGGGCCTCGTGAGCCGCTTCGGGGTCCCCAACCACATCATCATAGATAACGGCTCGCAGTTTATTAGTAACCTCTTCAAAACCTACTGTGCTAACCTTGGAACGCAAATCTGCTACGCTTCGGTGGCCCACCCGTGAGCAATGGTCAGGCTGAGCGCGCCAACGCAGAGGTCCTGAGGGGCCTCAAGACCAGGACCTTCAAGAAGAAGCTGGAGGCCTGCGGCAGGGGCTGGCACGACGAGCTCCAGTCCGTGTTGTGGTCTATCCGCACCACCGCTACCAAGCCAACGGGCGAGACTCCATTCTTCCTCGTCTACGGAGCCGAAGCAGTCCTTCCTCACGAGTTCAAGCATCGCTCCGCACAGGTCCTGGTGTTCGACGAAACGCAACAGGACGCCACACGGGGGATGGATCTCGTGCTGGGGGAGGAACGTCGTCGTGAAGCTGCATTAAGGGCGGCAAGGTACCAGCAAGCGTTGCGGCGATGCCACTGCTGCAACATTCGCTCCAGGACGCTCGAGATGGGTGACCAGGTCCTGAGGCGGGTCCTCTCCAGGGAAGGGTTGCATAAGCTTTCACCTATGTGGGAGGGCCCGTTCAGGGTCGTCCACATCTCTGTGCTCAAGGCGTGGGCGCCTGGAGACGCAAGAAGGGACACCTATCCAAAATGCCTGGAACATCCAGCACCTCTAGAAGTTATACCCATGAAGCAAGGCCCGGAGCCTATGAAGCAAGGCCTAGAGCCTGTGAAGAAAGGCCCAGAGCACGTGAAGAAGGCCCGGTGCATGTGAAGAATCACCACCCGTGACACTCTCACGTAATAATGAGTTGGGGTTGTACACGCCCCGGAGTCTCAGGAGTGCCGGCCTCAGGCCCTGGGGTTCCCGCCCACGCCTAGTGGCAGCACTTAGCTCCGCGCTGGCGAGAAGACTTGAAGACTAGATTAGCTGCCGGACGCGAATTTTCATTTCCTTTCCGTAGTTGGCTCGCTTTTCCTTAATCGAAGTTGCTCTTAGTGTTCATTGCTGATTTGACTCTCTAGCCTCTTACCGCATTTTTCGGCTCTGGTTTGCTCGTGTTCTCTCTCTCACATACCTCGCGAGGGGGCTAGGCAGGTGCCCTCGCGAGCATTTTTCTTCTCTCTGCCTTCTCACGAGCCACCCTCGTTCGAGCCTGAAAGCTGGCGCATCTCTCCTAATCCGTGCCCCTCGAGTACCGCGATACAAAGCGCCAAGTCGAGGCTTGGGTGGACGGCAAATCCTCTAGCGCACCCCCTAACAAATTTTTGCAGTTTCCGAGCAAGCACAGACCACCAGGTTAAGACGGACGCGAGGAAACAAACGCCTCATGAGGAAGAGGACGTCCTGGACGCACCTGGTCAAGTTCTCTTTGCACAAAATAACAACACGGCAAGGGAATAACACGACCAGCGCAATAACCAAAGAACCACAGTTTGATACACGCCCCTCTGGGCCCATGCTGGTTTCATCTTTGATGCAGGAAAAAAGAACTAAAACGAAGCAGCGTTGTAGCGGTCCGCGGAGGCAGGCCCTCAGCGACGCCCCAAGCCTAGCCAGACCCTTCTTCGCGCTTCACGGAGGCGCGGCGACGATATGACCCGCTGCCTCCTTCAAAGCGGGCGCAGTGGTGCGGCGGCTGGTCGTAGCCACCACTGCTGGAGCTGTCACCGGAGGAAGAGCCGCTGAAGCTGGAAGAGACACGATCGTCGCCGAGGGCAGGCTCGCCTACATCTTCGTCGCGACCGTCACCAAGGCCGAGAACCTCCTCACCGTCGTTCGTCTCGGGGCAGCACCCGACGCGGCGACCATCTTCCCCAAACACCCTCACATAGAGGGTCGATCCACCGTCATACCTGAAGTGAAGCGCGCGGGCGAACGTCTGCCAGCCGCGGGCCAGGGCTATGTTGCCCGCAGCGGAAGTCTCGACCGCGACCCAAGAGGCCTTGCTGCAGCAACCATCCGCCTGGACCAGGGGCCGGCAGTTCGTCGATGAAGAAGCACGGAAGCTGGAGCCAGTTGCCGGCCGGGTTCTCCGACCAGACGACAAACTCCGGCGACACTTCCGCTTAATGGAAGCGTGGACGGGGAGGCCGCGCCACCATTGCACGCCTCCCCTCGTCAGCGGGACCACCATGGTTGGGACGACCCCCTCCACGTGCCGTGGAGCCGCCTCGACGGTGGGCCACGAAGGGGGTCGCGGCGTGCTTGCGCGGGCGGCCGCGACCACGCTTGGGCGCCGGGGAGCCGGGTCCCTCGCGAGGAGCCTTTCCCTTCTCGACGGCAGAGAACTTCCTTCGCGGCGACATTGGTGGCACCGCAAGCAATGGAGCAAGGAGGAAGAAGCAAGCAAGCTAGGAAGAGATGGGCAACGGGGGCTCCACCCCCCTCCCCATTTATAGCGGAACAAGGCCAACCGGCGTCTCCCACGATCGCAGGTAATGATGGTTTTCCTTGCATGACGCAGGGACTTGTCAAGTCATGCAGTTGCCGAGGCAGCGTGGAGAAGCGGAGACGCCCACGTCCAATCAACCGCCACGCGTCAACCAAGGTCGTAGGCTTTTGGGGCACCTTGGGCCTGGGGGCTACTGTCGGTGTTCTGGGAACGAGGGTCCCCAGACTTGCCTGCCTGTGGCTAAGCAAGCAGGCCATACGGCCCATCTTCATCAACAAGGCATCCAAGACCCTCGCGAGGGTCCAAGCCTCACGAGGCGGACGATGCAAGACCTCCTCAGGAGTGGCCTAGCCAGGCAGGCTCACAAGGAGCGGAGATATCAAGGCGGGGCAAAACCTCACGAGGCTCTCGTGACGTGAGCCATGACGAATGACACCAAAGGGAGCGCCCTGCATCCTTATTTCCTCTTTGGTGCTAAGGAGGCCAGCGCAGGCGAAGAGTACCGAGGCATCAGGCAAAGGTTGCTATATTGGTGCAACGAGACCAAGACCAGGAGGATGGCAAGACGGAGGTCATCATGGAGCCCAAGACGGCGTCACCACCAGAGCTTTTCGCAGGCAAAGATCGCTTTTGTCACGATAGCTTGTACTAGCTGTCCCCCTTCAAATTTGCCCGCCGTTATTGGTTCCCTTCCCGCTCGATATTTGGGAAGAGGACCAGGGCCTATATAAGTAGAGCTAGCCACCATAGTAGGGGCATCTCATCTTAGCTTGACCCAACCTGATCGAGAGCCTACCCTAGCCACAAAAACACCTCAACCTCAGGAGGTTGTTCTTCCCTTGTACTGTTCATCATCAGCCCTAGAGGCAATCTACCACCACCACACTAGAGTAGGGTATTACACCACAATGGTGGCCCGAACCAGTATAAACGTCGTGTCTTTCTGTGTTGCGAGTTCATCGAGTTTGTCTGCGAGATCTTAGCGAGCTAGGGCGTAGATCGGTAGGAGGGAAAGACTTCGCATGCACCCCAGTGTTTGAACCTTAAGGGTTTGCCGGAACCCCACATCCGACAATAAAATTGGGGTGCTGCTAGGTGTCCTTGAACTAAAGATCTTTATTAACCAATAGCAGAACCTAGATGCTCATATTGGTTCCTACATATTATACGAAGATCTTTATCGGTCAAACCGCATAACAACATACGTTGTTCTCCGGAGAGTTACGGGATTCGTATTGGGCCTTAATGGGCCATACGGGAAAGGAGAGAAAGGCCTCAAGGGTAGCCGCGCCCCTTCCCCATGGACTGGTCCGAATTGGACTAGGGAAAGCGGGCGCCCCCTTCCTTCCTTCTCCTTCTCCCTTCCCTTTTTCCTATTCCATGTGGGAGGTAGAATCCTAATAGGACTAGGGAGTCCTAGTAGGACTCCACACTTTGGGCGCGCCCTATGAGGGCCGGCCTCCTCCTCCCTCCATCCTTTATATACGTGGCCAGGGGCACCCCATAGACACACAAGTTGATCATTGATCTCTTAGCCGTGTGTTGTGCACCCCTCCACGATAATCCACCTCGGTCATATGGTTGCAGTGCTTAGGCGAAGCCCTACGCTGGTAACTTCATCATCACCGTCATCTCGCCATCGTGCTGACAAAGCTCTCCCTCGACACTCTGCTGGATCATGAGTTCGTGGGACGTCACCAAGCTGAACGTGTGCAGATCACGGAGGTGTCATACTTTGGGTGCTAGGATCAGTCGATCCTGAAGACGTACGACTACATCAACCGCATTGTCGTAACGCTTTCGCTTATGGTCTACGAGGGTATGTAGACAACACTCTCCCCTCTCGTTGCTATGCATCACCATGATCTTGCGTGTGCGTAGGAATTTTTTTGAAATTACTATGTTCCCCAACACAAGCCGGCTTGAACCTAAGGGGTCGCGCGCTTAAGGGAAGGAACCTACGAGGTTGGATCCGAGGACACTGGTCGGATATGATCCGATCTGTATTCGGATTGTGGCCGAATAGACTTGTGGGCTTCAGGATATGTGCGAGGCCCAAGAGTTGAGCCCGCGACAGATGCCTATATATAGTGGAGGTGTCGCACACTCATGCGATTGATCGCTTCGACATTGTCACTAGGGTTTGCATGTGATGCAAATAGACACCTCCACTCGTCGCCGGTCGTGTGATCGGGCCTAGCAGTCCGTCGTACGACGTTCCTCCTGCACGCGCGGATACTGTTAGAGGCGGTGCACCTGCGCCGCTCTGGCGAACCTATTCGTGGGATCCGATCGGCTACGTGGGAGATCGGCAAAGAGGAGACGACTCCGGGAACGCGCTGCCTCAACTATATTTCCGCTGCACGGCACCGCGTGTCTAGTGGTAACGATCTGTGATCCATTCCCGTAGCATGTTCCTGGCTGTTCTGCGTGTAGGAAAATTTTAATTTGCAGTCGACGCACCCTACCGTAGAACCCAACACTCACGAGAACAGAAGCTTGCGACCACGGAAAAGTACTTTGTGTCTGCCCTATGGTATACGGGGAATATTTGGGTATTTATGGAGCTGAGATTAGGGTTAGCGAGTCCTGAGGGGCCCACAAGCCTAGAGGGTGCACCCCCCTAGGGCGCGCCTCTAGGGCTTGCGGCCCTCTCGTGGCTCCTCTGGCCTCATCCCGAAGCTTCGTGGTTGTCTTTTGGTCCAAGAAAAATCCTTAAAAAGTTTCGTTTCGTTTGGTATTGATTTTTTGTAAAAGTTAAAAACAAGGAAAAAACAACAACTGGCACTTGGCACTAGGGTAATAGGTTAGTCCCAAAAAATAATATAAAATAACATAATAATGCATATAAAACATCCAAGATGGATAATATAATAGCATGGAACAATAAAAAATTGTAGATACGTTGGAGACGTATCAAGGGATAAGAGGTTAGTGTTTTGGGGGAAGGAGACCCCCTTTTTATAGTGGGGGGAAAATTCAATCGTTATCTTCTCTCTCCCCGCACACAAGTAGTATTATTGCTTTGGTGAGCGATTGTCGGTGCTAAATCCAGCATATCTCAAGGTGGGGGTCCTAAGCTAGGCGTCTTCATGCGATGGTAACAAGATGAACAAGGGAGACAAGATTTTACCCAGGTTCGGGCTCGCTCGAAGAGATAGTATCCTACATCTTGCTTTTCATTGTATTGATATGGGGGATAGTACAGAGTATACGTACCTACCCCCGAGATTGTTGATCTAAGTTGTAATGCCATCATCTATTGACTAGCCTGGCCTTGGTTTATATAATGCATCGGATGCCTAGGATTTAGAAGAGTCCTCGTCCTATGCGGCATGTCTTTTCGAGTCTTCCTTGTATGCGTCAAGGGTTGCCCGAAGTGGCCCATGAGTGAACCACCATGGGGGTTCTCGACCCGATCCACCTGGTTGGGAGACAACGTGATGAGTACCCCCTAGTCCAAGACACCATCAGTAGCCTCTTGAACCGGTCTTAAAATTGGGGACACTCCTCAGTTCTTCTAAATTGTTCTTCATCTTCGGCCATCGGTCTTGAAAGCTGGTTCAACAAATCTTCTCATCTCCAATCTTGAGGGTCGCCGAGGAGTATCCGAAGAGTTCACACGTCGGGCATCCGAGTGATGACCCACAAGTATAGGGGATCAATCGTAGTCCGGAGATGAGTTCTAGCATCAGATTAACTATACAAGGCTATCAAAACGGTTTTTGGCCTTGTGGCAAAGAAGGTTGGGCACCGGGGTATAAGTTACCTACCCGACCGACAGGAGTCGTATATAGATATGATTAGCAGGGAGTTGCTTACTGGATAGGCATGTTGTCTAGCAGTGATGCTAAAGCTCACTTGTCGCATGTGCTAGTCGGATCCTGAATCACTTAGAGTCTGCGGAGGGATGCCAACTTCAGTGGGAGTATTTCTGTTTAAGGCTAGAAATACTCTACATATACACATTGCTTAGTGATTGCATATTTTTCTGTTGTAGATCAATGGCACCACCTGCTCAACCCAACTTTGCATTGAAATCAATTCTGGAAAAGGATAAACTGAATGGAACAAACTTTACCACCTGGTATAGAAATCTGAGAATTGTTCTCAAGCATGATAAAAAGCAACATGTTCTAGAGGATCCACTTCCAGAGGTACCTGCCGATAATGCTAATGCCACAACAAAGAATGCCTACCAAAAACTCGTTGAAGAATCAATGGAGGTCAGCTGTCTGATGCTGGCTTGTATGGAACCCGATTTGCAACTGCATTTCGAAAATGTTGAGGCTTACGATATGAACGAGAGTCTCAAGAGCATGTTTCAGACATAGGCTAGGACCGAAAGGTTCAACGTCTGGCAATCCCTGATGGATTGCAAGCTGAAGGAAGGTGATCCACTGAGCCCACATGTGATCAAGATGATCGGATATGTGCAAGCTTTGGATCGGTTGGGCTTCTGCTCTTGGATGAGCTGCCATCGATGCAGTTCTGGGTTTTCTTCCGCCTAGCTATGGGACGTTCATCTCGAACTATCATATGCACGGCGTGGATAAGAAGCTCACTGAATTGCATGGGATGCTCGAAGTGGCATAGCAGGATATTAAGAAAGGCACGCATCAAGTGTTGATGGTGCAGAAATCGGCTAAGTTCAAGAAGAGTTGGTCTAAGAAGAAGGCTAAGGCAAATGGCACGGAGAAGGTAACCTCATTGCAGTTAAAAAGTTCCGGACCAGACTCAAAGACCATTTTCTACCATTGCAAGGAAACCGGTCATTGAAGAGGAACTATAGCAAGTGGCTTGCGAGCATGGCAAGAAGGCCGGAAATGCTTCTTCGTGCAAAGGTACACTTGTTGCATATGTTATAGACATTTACCTTGCGACATACCTAGTAGCTCTTGGGTATTTGATCCGGATCGGTTGTTCATATTTGCAACTCGATGCAGGGGCTGGTAAGAACTAGGCGTGTGGCACAAGGGGAGATTGACATCAGGGTCGGCAACAAAGCAAGAGTTGCTACATTGGAGGTCGGCACGATGCAGCTCCAGCTTCCTTATGGATTTATTTTGGAATTGAATAATTGTTATTACATTCCTGCACTTAGTCGGAACATTATTTCTACCTCATGTTTGATGAGTCATTGGTATGAGTTCAATTTAAAGGACAATGGTTGTTTGTTTTATTTGAATGGTATGTTCCACGACTATGCACCCATTGTCGATGGGCTATTTATATTGAATCTAAAACAGGAACCGGTCTATAACGTGAATGTCAAAAGGCATAAGCCTAATGAGATAAATCCGACATACTTCTGGCATTACCGGCTTGGACACATTAGTCTGAAATGCATGAAGAAGCTCCATGATGATGGGCTCCTAACTTCGTCCGACTTCGGATCGTTCGAGACATGTGAATCATGCTTGCTCGGCAAGATGACTAAGTCTCCTTTCACAAAGAGTTGCGGGAGGGCGTCCGAGCTATTGGAACTGATACACAGTGATGTGTGTGGGCCAATGAGCACAACTGCCAGAGGTGGCTATCAAGATTGTGACTTTTACCGATGACTTGAGTAGATATGGATATATCTATTTGATGAGGCACAAGTTAGAAACTTTTGAAAAATTCAAAGAGTTTCAGAACGAGGTTGAGAATCAGCTCGGCAAGACTATAAAGCTTCTATGATCTGATCGTGGAGGTGAGTACATGAGCCAGGAGTTTGATGATCATCTGAAAAGCCGAGGTATAGTACCTCAGCTCACACCTCCGGGTACGCCACAGAGAAACGGCGTGTCGGAATGGAGGAATAGGACCTTGTTGGACATGGTTCGGTCAATGATGAGCAAATCGGATTTACCCTTGTCATTCTGGGCATACTCTCTAGAAACTGCAGCTTTCACACTTAACAGGGTAGCATCAATTTCCGTAGACAAGACACCACATGAGATGTGGACCGGGAAGAGTCCCAGTTTGTCTTTTCTAAAGATTTGGGGTTGTGAAGCATTTTTCAAGCGACTTATGTCAAACAAGCTTACACCCAGGTCGGATATGTGCATATTCGTGGGATATCCGAGGGAAACCTTAGGATATAGCTTCTACAACCGGGAAGAGAACAAAGTGTTTATTGCTCGGAACGGGGTTTTCCTTGAGAAAGAGTTTCTCAGTCGGGAGGCCAGTGGGAGGACGGTCCGACTCGAAGAAATTTGAGGACCACACGGGGACAGCTCGGCTGGTGATGAGATCATACCGGAGTCAGTCTGGGAACCCGTAGTGGAACCACGGAGGTCGGAAAGATTGCGCAGAGTGCATGATGTATTGTTGCTAGAAAGCGACGAGCCGGCCATGTATGCAGAAGCGATGGTGAGCCCAGATTCCGAGGCATGGCTGGAGGCCATGAGATTCGAGTTAAAGTCCATGGGTGAGGATAAAGTCTGGTACTTGGTTGATCCGCCGCCTGGCGTAACAGCCATTGGTTGCAAATGAGTCTTTAAGAAGAAAACCAATGTGGATGGAAATGTTCAGATCCACAAAGCTCGGCTTGTCGCTAAGGGTTATGGACAAGTTCAAGGAATTGACTACGACGAGACTTACTCGCCGGTAGCCATCCTGAAGTCGGTAAGGATCGAACTAGCTATAGCTGCATATTTCGATTATCAGATATGGCAGATGGATGTCAAAACGGCTTTCCTTCATGGAAATTTAACCGAGGACGTGTATATGATACAGCCCGAGGGTTTTGTCGATCCGACTAGCACTAGTAAGGTATGCAAGCTCAAGAGATCCATTTATGGGTTGAGGCAAGCATCTCGGAGCTGGAACATTCGTTTTGATGAGGTCGTCACAGGTCTCGGTTTCATCAAAAGCGAAGAGGACTTTTGTTTATACAAGAAGTTAAGTGGGAGCTCGATAGTGTTTTTGATCTTGTATGTGGATGATGTACTACTGATCGGAAATGATGTTTCGATGCTAAACTCGGTCAAGGAGTCATTGAATGGCAAGCTTTCAATGAAGGACCTTGCTGAGGCAATGTATATTTTAGGCATTAAGATCTATAGAGATAGATCAAGGAGGTTGCTCGGCTTAAGCCAGAGCACGTACATAGATAAACTGTTGAAGAGGTTCAACATGAGTGAGGCGAAGAAAGGGTTCTTGCCACTCTCACATGGTATAAGGCTAAGCGAGACTCAGAGTCCTTCGACATCTGATGAGCGAAGCAGGATGAGTAGGATTCCGTATGCGTCGCCAATAGGATCCATCATGTATGCCATGATATGTACAAGGCCAGATGTTGCTTTTGCAATAAGCTTAACAAGCAAGTACCAGGCCAACCCAGCTGAGAGTCACTGGGCAGTGGTAAAGACTATTTTCAAGTACCTGAAAAGGACTAAAGAGATGTTCCTAGTTGATGGAGGTGAGGAAGAGCTCGTCGTATGGGGTTACGCCGATGCTAGTTTCCAAACCGACAGAGATGATTGTCGATCACAGTCCGGATTCGTGTACGTCATGAATGGAGGAGCCGTGAGATGGATGAGTTCCAAGCAAGATACGGTGGCCGATTCTACCACAGAAGACGAATACATTGCGGCTTGTGAAGCTGCAAAGGAAGGTGTTTGGATCTAGCATTTTCTGGATGATCTTGGTATTTTCCCAAATTTCGTAAAAACATTGGACCTTTATTGTGATAATTCTGGTGCCACCGCACAAGCCAAGGAGCCGAGGAATCACCACAAGGTCGACACATAGATCGGAAATATCACCGATACGTAAAGATCAGAAAGAATGATGATGTAGAGTTATGCAAGATTCACACGGATGCAAATGTTGCAGATCCGCTGACTAAGCCGCCCACGCCCCAAACATGAGGGGCACGTTAGAGCTATGGGCATTCGATGTCTATTTGATTGACTCTAGTGCAAGTGGGAGATCTGTTGGAGATATGCCCTAGAGGCAATCATGTATGATGATATTTCCTATGTGTTTATGAATAAAGATAGTCCTTGCACATTATCAATGATGTGTATCAGCAAGTATGTGACTTGTTTGTGGGACTATGCATTGTATGATGAATGTCCTAAAAGGTCCCTAGTCGAAAGGGCTGTGTGGATGCGCAGCCCACTAGACTAGCATATGACACGGTCGATGGCTTGGTCTCACTAGCCATGGAGCATTGGATGCTAACCGGATAATATGCACTTCGAAGGATCTGGTCGGACTCGACATAGTCAGATTCGAGTCGAGATAAGATCCGAGTCGGACAGACCCAACTATGAGACGCAACGATATGTCATCTGCGAGTCTCTAGTACAACATGCGTTCTATGTCCTAAGACCTTATCTGACGCATGTACTTGGGATGGTGACAGACTTGCTTTGGGCCGACCAAACGCTACACCGTGACTGGGTAGTTACAAAGGTAGGTTTCGGGTAAGTCCAGACCCATGCTGCGAGACGTGGCCGAGCAAGATGGGATTTGTCCCTCCGATAAGGAGAGATATACTCTGGGACCCTCGTGTGATCCGACTGGGATAAGCATGGCCATGCGACAAGGATTATGAGATAATCCGGTTTGTGGTCGGCATCACTGGAACGAGAAAGAGGTCGGGCTAACACAAGGATGACAGACTCGCCTTGAGCCCGACAACATATATCGTGTGGCAAAAGGAATGGAAGTATGATGTACAGATTCGCCTAACCAGCTTCATATATAGTCTGCTTGGTGTTTGACATGCCTTGCTAGAGGCCGCTACCAACTATGCAGTTTGGAGGTGATCCGAACAGCGACCAAGCTGAAGGAAATATGCCCTAGAGGCAATAATAAAGTTATTATTTATTTCCTTATTTCATTATTTATGTTTATTATTCATGCTAGAATTCTATTAACCGAAAACTTAGTACATGTGTGAATACATAGGCAAACAGAGTGTCACTAGTATGCCTCTACTTGACTAGCTCGTTGAATCAAAGATGGTTAAGTTTCCTAGCCGTAGACATGAGTTGTCATTTGATTAACGGGATCACATGATTAGAGAATGATGTGATTGACTTGACCCATTCCGTTAGCTTAGCACTTGATCGTTTAGTATGTTGCTATTGCTTTTTCCATGACTTATACATGTTCCTATGACTATGAGATTATGCAACTCCCGTCTACCGGAGGAACACTTTGTGTGCTATCAAACATCACAACGTAACTAGGTGATTATAAAGATGCTCTACAGGTGTCTCCGATGGTGTTTGTGTAATTGGCATAGATCGAGATTATGATTTGTCACTCCGTGTATGGGAGAGGTATCTCTGGGCCCTCTAGGTAATGCACATCACTATAAGCCTTGCAAGCAATGTGACTAATGAGTTAGTCGCGGGACGATGCATTCCAGAACGAGTAAAGAGACTTGCCAGTAACGAGATTGAACTAGGTATTGAGATACCAAAGATCGAATCTCGGGCAAGTAACATACCAACGACAAAGAGAACAACGTATGTTGTTATGCGGTTTGACCGATAAAGATCTTCGTATAATATGTAGGAACCAATATGAGCATCTAGGTTCTGCTATTGGTTATTGACCGGAGATGAGTCTCGGTCATGTCTACATAGTTCTCGAACCCGTAGGGTCCGCACGCTAACGCTCGCGTGACGCATTTGTATTATGAGTTATGTGATTTGATGACCGAAGTTTGTTCAGAGTCTCGGATGAGATCGGGGAAATGATGAGGAGTCTCGAAATGGTCGAGACGTAAAGATCGATATATTAGAAGGCTATATTCGGACATCGGAAAGGTTCCGAGTGACCGAGACTCATCTCTGGTCAATAACCAATAGCAGAACCTAGATGCTCATATTGGTTCCTACATATTATACGAAGATCTTTATCGGTCAAACCGCATAACAACATACGTTGTTCTCCGGAGAGTTACGGGATTCGTATTGGGCCTTAATGGGCCATACGGGAAAGGAGAGAAAGGCCTCAAGGGTAGCCGCGCCCCTTCCCCATGGACTGGTCCGAATTGGACTAGGGAAAGTGGGCGCCCCCTTCCTTCCTTCTCCTTCTCCCTTCCCTTTTTCCTATTCCATGTGGGAGGTAGAATCCTAATAGGACTAGGGAGTCCTAGTAGGACTCCACACTTTGGGCGCGCCCTATGAGGGCCGGCCTCCTCCTCCCTCCATCCTTTATATACGTGGCCAGGGGCACCCCGTAGACACACAAGTTGATCATTGATCTCTTAGCCGTGTGTTGTGCCCCCCTCCACGATAATCCACCTCGGTCATATGGTTGCAGTGCTTAGGCGAAGCCCTACGCCGGTAACTTCATCATCACCGTCATCACGCCGTCGTGCTGACAAAGCTCTCCCTCGACACTCTGCTGGATCATGAGTTCGTGGGACGTCACCAAGCTGAACGTGTGCAGATCGCGGAGGTGTCATACTTCGAGTGCTAGGATCGGTCGATTGTGAAGACTTACGACTACATCAACCGCGTTGTCATAACGCTTTCGCTTATGGTCTACAAGGGTATGTAGACAACACTCTCCCCTCTCGTTGCTATGCATCACCATGATCTTGCGTGTGCGTAGGAATTTTTTGAAATTACTACGTTCCCCAACACAAGCCGGCTTGAACCTAAGGGGTCGCGCGCTTAAGGGAAGGAACCTACGAGGTTGGATCCGAGGACACTGGTCGGATATGATCCGATCTGTATTTGGATTGTGGCCGAATAGACTTGTGGGCTTTAGAATATGTGCGAGGCCCAAGAGTTGAGCCCGCGACAGATGCCTATATATAGTGGAGGTGTCGCACACTCATGCGATTGATCGCTTCGACATTGTCACTAGGGTTTGCATGTGATGCAAATAGACACCTCCACTCGCCGCCGGTTGTGTGATCGGGCCTAGCAGTCCGTCGCACGACGTTCCTCCTGCACGCGCGGATACTGTTAGAGGCGGTGCACCTGCGCCGCTCTGGCGAACCTATTCGTGGGATCCGAACGGCTACGTGGGAGATCGGCAAAGAGGAGACGACTCCGGAAACGCGCTGCCTCAACTCTATTTCCGCTACACGGCACTGCGTGTCTAGTGGTAACGATCTGTGATCCATTTCCGTAGCATGTTCCTGGTTGTTCTGCGTGTAGGAAAATTTTAATTTGCAGTCGACGCACCCTACCGTAGAACCCAACACTCACGAGAACAGAAGCTTGCGGCCACGGAAAAGTACTTTGTGTGTGCCCTATGGTATACGGGGAATATTTGGGTATTCGTGGAGCTGAGATTAGGGTTAGCGAGTCCTGAGGGGCCCACAAGCCTAGAGGGTGCGCCCCCCTAGGGCGCGCCTCTAGGGCTTGTGGCCCTCTCGTGGCTCCTCTGGCCTCATCCCGAAGCTTCGTGGTTGTCTTTTGGTCCAAGAAAAATCCTTAAAAAGTTTCATTTCGTTTGGTATTGATTTTTTGTAAAAGTTAAAAACAAGGAAAAAACAACAACTGGCACTTGGCACTAGGGTAATAGGTTAGTCCCAAAAAATAATATAAAACAATATGATAATGCATATAAAACATCCAAGATGGATAATATAATAGCATGGAACAATAAAAAATTATAGATACGTTGGAGACGTATCAAGGGATAAGAGGTTAGTGTTTTGGGGGAAGGAGACCCCCTTTTTATAGTGGGGGGCAAATTCAATCGTTATCTTCTCTCTCCCCGCACACAAGTAGTATTATTGCTTTGGTGAGCGATTGTCGGTGCTAAATGTCGGGGGTTGGGTGCGACATATGCCAATGGATGGCTTATCATGGAGGGGGCGAGTAGAACGTCGCCGGTGCCTGGAAACGGGATGAGGCGAAGACATGCACGCCGGTGAATCTTACCAAGCTTCAGGGCTCTCCGAGGAGATGACACCCCTACTGCTACTCTGCGGGGTCTCCGCATGATCACTATGGCAAAGTGAGTACAAGATGCTCCTTGAGCTGTTCGGGGTGAGGAAGGAGAAGGGCACGGCTAGCTCTTCTCTCCCTCTATGTGTGTGTCTAAAACTACTAGGTTCCAACCCTTTGCATGGGTGCCCCGGGTTTATATAGGCCTACCCCTCGGGGTACAATGGTAATCCGCTAGGTGCGGGTCCAAGCCGCTGGCCTTCTTAAGTCGCCGCCTTCTCCGCCGACTTGGGGCCCGCCGACTAGTGGGCCCCGCCGACGGCCCAAAGATGGGTCGACAGCCCTCGTCCCGCTGCGGGTCTTGCTTGCCGCGGATTACCGTAGTCGTGCTTCTAATGACGCGAAGTTGGTCATGGGGTCATGGCAACAAAGTGTCGCCACCGGTGGGGATCACCGTTGCCATTCCCTCGCCTTTGTCCGGTTAATGGCGCACGGAGCCCGGGGGAGGGGCCGGCCGACTCACGGAGGCCGACGCCCACGGGTGCGGCTTTGGGCGCTCGCCGTTTTCGGTACTCCCGCCGACAGCAGGTCCCGCCGCCTTCGGTCGTCTGACAGACATGTGCCATCATGGGTACAGGATCTTCCCACGGGCTGATGTCGTGGCCGGCGTGGCAAAGGTTGCCACGGACGGAGATCTCCGTTAGCACGGCACTCTGTGGCCATACCTGCCCTTTATGAGCGGGGCAGGGATGGGCCGCGAGGCGGCTTTATCCCATCCCGCTCATAGTCGCTCAGGCAGGAGGTGGTTGGAGTCGCGGGCCGACTCCCGTGAGCCGGCTTTTATTGGAGGTCGCCGGCTTGGAGTCGGCTTGTCCCGAGGCCGCCTCTCGGGACTCGGCCTAGAGGGGCAGGCCGGCGACTGCCGCCGACTCTCTCAAGGCGGCTCTTTGTCTTGGGGTCTTGAGGGGCGATCGCCCCGATGTTTTAAAAGTCCAGGGATCAGTCTCGCCTACCGTGGCCCATTACTCCGGCCAAAGAGTCCCCAAGGCCGGTGAGGCGCCGAGGGCAACATGTCGAGGAGCCTCGATAGCTTCATCCCTTTGGTAGAAGAATCTGGACTCGGCCGCCGTCTCCATCTTGAGCCGACTAGCTGGAGTCGGCCTTGCGGGCCGTCTTGCTCTTCAAAGGTTTCAAGGTCGCAGCTGATCCAGCGGCGTGTTCGATAAGCTTCTCGGCAGCCGCCAGAAGGGCCCGCCATGCGACGCCACGCCGGCAGGCTACCGCCACCCACGCGCGTGACAAGACAAGCCCGTCAGGCGGGGCCCGCCACTACCACGCCCCGGCGCGCAGCGAATCCGCTGCGGTCGTGTGGGCGGTTGGGCTCCCCACGATGTTACTGCGCACAGTAAGGTCGTGGGTTAAATCGTGGGGGCGTGGGAACGTGGGCACAGTTAATCCCACGCCCGCCCCCTCGGCTTCGCAGCCTGGGCGCCTATAAGTAGGCGGGGGGAGGGAGGGGTGGCGACGCACGCGCACTCTCTCTTCCCCGCTCCCTGCCACGTCTTCTTCCTTGCTCCGCCAAGCGCCAACCTCGCTTTTCTTCCTTGCTCGCTGCGCTGAACCTCGCTGCGCATGGAGATGAGTTCCTCATCTGCCGCCGCTTCCCACCGCTGGCCCGGGCGCAGGGACGGATCCATCATCGACGGCGACATCATCGAATTTCTTCGTCGACGCGCGCATCCCCGGCAGCCACCTAGTGCGGACTGGGCCACGGCCGAGGGCGAAATCACGCCGGCGCGGAGGAGGGCGAGCGGGTCATTTTCCGCTCGCACCTCATGCGCTGGCTAGGGCTGCCGGCGAGCGGCTTCTTCCGCGTTCTTGGAGTTCTTCGGCTCCAGCCGCACCTCACCCCCAACACGGTGGTGCTGCCGGGCCGCCGCATCCTTATGCGAAGGCTTCTCGGAGTTCTCCCCACCATCGAGCTGTGGAGGGAATTCTTCCAAGCCAAGCTCGGGAACCACGTCGCTCGCGTGCCGGCTCTGTGCGGCATGTTCATCGCTAAGAGGAGGCCGGTGCCCGAGAACCCTTTTCCTGCCATCTCCCTCATCAAGTCGGTGAAGATGTGGCAGCGTACATACTTATCGCCAAGAACGCCGCCCCGAAGCTGGGTCAACTTGCCGCCTTACATGGGCGGCGAGTTGGCGGGCCGACCCTCCGCTGGTCCTATAGGGCCCGGACGCCGACTCCGCAGTAACGCCGCTGGCCGCACGGTTCGCTGCGGATGACGCAGTCGGAGGGCCTCGACCGGGCAGACTTGTTGTCAGCCGTGGGCGCTGCAGAGTGCTCCTCTTCAAGGCCGACCTCATCCGATCTGCCGATGAGCAGCCGCCAGGACCCCAGCCGGCTGTGCTCCAAAGACATGCCCCACGCGGAGGTGGTGGACACGGTGAACTTCTTGGCGAACTGCGGCCTCACGGAGGAATGGCAGTTCGGCAAGGAGCCATACTCGCGCGCCCACCCCCCGCCATTGGTGAGTTGTCTCTTGCTTCTCTGTTTCCTTCTTCAGCCGGATCTGGCTCTAATTTTCCTTGGTCTTCTCTGATTCAGAATCCCCTCATGCCGCCTTCGGCCGGCGCCGCGGGGCCGGCTCGTGAATTCGTCCCCGACCGTGCGGAGAGCGACGCCGACGACCCCGACTTGGGCGTGGCGGAGATGGAGGCCGACGCTGAGGGAGGAGGAGGAGCCGACAACTTCAGGCCTTCGGCCACCTTGCCGATTGGCCTGACGATGACGGCGAGAAGAAGGTCGTCCCCCGCCACCAGCAGAAAGCCGGCCATCCAGGCGCGAGCTCCTCCGCCGCCTTGGGTGATCGAGGCGGCGCGAAGAAGCGCCGGGCCGGGCCGAGTCTGCCAGGCGGCTGGGCCAAGAAATTCAGGGGAGCGGCCGCGACCAACATGAAGAGGCGGTCGCGAAGGCCAACCGCCTGCAAGGAAGTGAAGAAGCCACCGCTGGTCTCCGCGTAAGTATTTTTTATTCTGTCTTGTTTTCTTCTGGTCCGTCTTGTCCGAGTCTTCTCATGTCTTTTTTTCTCATCAGGGCTCCCCTCACCTTGGAGAGGGTCGCCGCCGCCTCCGTCATGGGGTCGGTGGAGACGTCCGCCAATAGTCGGCGGGTTGACCCTGCGGCCGCCCTCCGGGAGGCAACGGAGTGGAATGCGCAGGAGAAGCGCGACGAGGAGGAGGCCGCCCGTCGGGATAAGGCGGAGACTGAGAAGGCGGTCAAGCCGGGCCGTAGCCAAAAGGCGAGCCGAGGAGGCCGCGCGCTTTCGGCTGCTCGTCACCCGATTGAGCTCAGCGACACCATCGCCGGAGTTCACGGGCAGTCGGAGGAGTCGGCGGTGAGGTCCCCTCGTCAGGGAGGGAAGGCGGCGAGGTCTTCCACCGGGCGCTGCCGCTTACCTCCGCCGCCCACCGCAGTCCGAGATCGCGTGAGGCAAGCAGCCGGCGGACCCGCCTGTGCCGCCGACCAACGACGAGGTCGTGGCGCAGCTACTTCTTCAAGTCGCCTCGCCAGCACGACGCCGTCTTGAGAAGGCGACCTCGGCGCCGCGCCCCTTGGGGACCGGCGCCGCCACCGGCCATCCTCGACGCCGAGGCGACAAGCGCCGCGCCTTTGGGTGGGTGCGAGGAGGCGGCACGGCCCGCTAAACACGGGCGCCCCGGACGCTTCAGGCAAAGCTGCGGCTGAAGGCGACGCCATCCGTAACCTCTCCAAGGCACACGGCATCGCGATCCGCCGTGCGGGTATGTTTCTTTCGAACTTTTTCTTGCTTTTCTTCGTGAAGGCGCAAGCACTCCACCGGGTGTAGTCCTCGAGTTTCGGGCCGGTCGCCGAGCAGCGCCCGGAACTTTATTTGCTTACTTCCAAGTTTTTTACCTCGTCTGGAATTCTTGTCGCAGAGTATCACAACCTCCGCGCTACTGCCTTCAACCGCAACGTTGAGGAGCTGAGCAAGCAGGCTGCTGACTTGGCGAGGAGCCGAGGTGATTTTTCTTCTTCGCGGGGGCGCGCTGGTGCACCCACGGGCTGTAGTCCCCGAGATTCGGGCCGATCGTCACAAGCAGTCGGGCCGGAACTTCCCGGGCGACCTTCTTAGCCGATTTACTTCGCGTCCTTCTTCTTCTTTTATTCTTCAGAGTCCAATGCCGCTCTACGGGGGCAGCTGGGTACGGCCGAGACCGCTTTGCGCGCCAAAGAGGAGGAGTGCGGCAAGCTCGCCGCAGAGCACGACCGCCGGGTTACGCAGCTGGGCGGAGCAGAGGAGCTGCTCTGGCGGCGCAGCTGAGGCGGAGAAGAAAGAGGCCACTCTCTGGCCGAATTTGAGAGCGAGCGCTCCGCTGGACCGGCTGTGGAAGCGCGGTGACCTCCGGCTTCCATGAAATCGAAGATATCGTCGATGGTGAGTTTGCTTTTACTTTTTCTTTTGGGTTGCCGACTATGGGTCAAGCCGACTCCTGTTTCTCTGACTTGCTTCTTCTTCTTTTTGGCAGACTTCTTCCCCAGTCACACGCAGGTGGCCAATCAGGCCATCGAGGCTGAGCGCGAGGCGCAGAGGGCGGGTGGTGCTGAGATCGCAGCCAACGCCCCCCGGACCCTTACTAATGCTCGCAGTAGCACCTGGGTATTTGATACTGGTTCTGTTGCTACTATTTGCAACTCGAAACATGGACTACGGATTAAGCGAAGATTGGCTAAGGACGAGGTGATGATGCGTGTGGGAAATGGTTCCAAAGTTGATGTGATCGCGGTCGGCACGCTACCTGTCGGGGATATACCCCGCGGTATGACCCAGCCGGAAGTATGACCCGGTCGGGCTTGGCGTTTTCATTGGTAACCCGCCGGAGTAGCGACTCGCGAGCCTGGCGACTCACGGGTGGCCCTAACAAAGACTAGGCCCAAGGCCCAGAAGGTCGGCTCATGTTATGGTGGCCGGTTTACGAGGAAAGGCGTAAGGAGTTTTCCCTTAAGGGGGCAGACTAGGATTCCACTTGTAATAGACTAGTCCTAATCCTAATAGGACTCCACATGTAACCCGCCCCTTCAACTTATATAAGGAGGGGCAGGGCACCCCAAAAGGGGGGGAAAGAAACAATCTCTAAGGCTAGACACAACTAAAGGGGAGTCGGCTTACGCGGTGTCTCCCTGATGAGCATAATGAGATCTAGCCACAAACAGCATGTAGGGCTATTACCGGATGATGTTTCCCGGGGCCCGAAGCTGTCTAAATCCTTGTCTTGTGTGTTGCGTCTCTCGTCCCGATCAACCCCTCTCAAGCTACCGCATAGATGCGTTGGCCTCGCGACTAAGTCCTGACACTAAGGACATCTGCCATGACAAATCCACGACACTACCTCTACATCTACCTTTGGGATTAGTTTTAGACCCGAATAATTGTTATTTGGTGCCAGCGTTAAGCATGAACATTATATCTGGATCTTGTTTGATGCGAGACGGTTATTCATTGAAATCAGAGAATAATGGTTATTCTATTTATATGAGTAATATCTTTTATGGTCATGCACCCTTGAAGAGTGGTATATTTTTATTTAATCTCGATAGTAGTGACACACATATTCATAATATTGAAGCCAAAAGATGCAGAGTTGATAATGATAGTGCAACATATTTGTGGCACTGCCATTTGGGTCATATTGGTGTAAAGCGCATGAAGAAACTCTATTCTGATGGACTTTTGGAATCACTTGGTACGTGCGAACCATGCCTCATGGGCAAGATGACTAAAACTCCGTTCTCCGGAACAATGGAGCGAGCAGCAGATTTGTTGGAAATCATACATACTGATGTATGTGGTCCGATAAATGTTGAGGCTCGCGGCGGGTATCGTTATTTTCTCACCTTCACAGATGATTTGAGCAGATATGGGTATATCTACTTGATGAAACATAAGTCTGAAACATTGGAAAAGTTCAAAGAATTTCAGAGTGAAGTGGAAAATCATCGTAACAGGAAAATAAAGTTTCTACAATCTGATCGTGGAGGAGAATATTTGAGTTACGAGTTTGGTTTTCATTTGAAACAATGTGGAATAGTTTCGCAACTCACGCCACCCGGAACACCACAACGTAAAGGTGTGTCCGAACGTCGTAATCGTACTTTACTAGATATGGTGCGATCTATGATGTCTCTTACTGATTTACCGCTATCATTTTGGGGTTATGCTTTAGAGACAGCTGCATTCACGTTAAATAGGGCACCATCTAAATCCATTGAGATTTACACCTTATGAACTGTGGTTTGGCAAGAAACCAAAGTTGTCATTTCTTAAAGTTTGGGGCTGCGATGCTTATGTGAAAAAGCTTCAACCTGATAAGCTCGAACCCAAATCGGAGAAATGTGTCTTCATAGGATACCCAAAGGAGACTGTTGGGTACACCTTCTATCACAGATCCTAAGGCAAGACATTCGTTGCTAAGAATGGATCCTTTGTAGAGAAGGAGTTTCTCTCGAAAGAAGTGAGTGGGAGGAAAGTAGAACTTGATGAGGTAACTCTACCTGCTCCCTTATTGGAAAGTAGTTCATCACAGAAATCTATTCCTGTGACTCCTACACCAATTAGTGAGGAAGCTAATGATGATGATCATATAACTTCAGATCAAGTTACTACCGAACCTCGTAGGTCAACCAGAGTAAGATCCACACCAGAGTGGTAGGGTAATCCTGTCCTGGAGTTCATATTACTTGACCATGACGAACCTATGAACTATGAGGAAGCGATGATGAGACCAGATTCCGTGAAATGGCTTGAGGCCATGAAATCTGAGATGGGATCCTTGTATGAGAACAAAGTGTGGACTTTGGTTGACTTGCCCGATGATCGGCAAGCCATCAAGAATAAATGGATCTTCAAGAAGAACACTGATGCTGATGGTAATTGTCGGTGTCAAAACTGGCGGATCTCGGGTAGGGGGTCCCGAACTGTGCGTCTAGGCGGATGGTAACAGGAGACAAGGGACACGATGTTTTTACCTGTGTTCGTGCCCTCTCGATGGAGGTAATACCCTACTCCGCTTGATTAATATTGATGATATGGGTAGTACAAGAGTAGATCTAACACGAGATCAAGGAGGCTAAACCCTAGAAGCTAGCCTATGGTATTATTGTTGTTCGTCCTACGGACTAAAACCCTCCGGATAATAAAGACACCGGATAGGTTAGGGTTACAGAGTCGGTTACAATGGGAGGAGATCTACATATCCGTATCACCAAGCTTGCCTTCCACGCCAAGGAAAGTCCCATCCGGACACAGGACGAAGTCTTCAATCTTGTATCTTCATAGTCCAGGAGTCCGGCTATCCGGACATCCCCTAATCCAGGACTCCCTCAGTAGCCCCCGAACCAGGCTTCAATGACGATGAGTCCGGCGCACAGATTGTCTTCGGCATTGCAACGCGGGTTCTTCTCCTCGAATACTTCATAGAAGGTTTTGAACACAAGGACAGTGTCCGGCTCTGCAAAACAAGTTCCACATACCACCGTAGAGAGAATAACTTTTGCACAGATCTGCTGATGTATTCCGTGGCGTGACATCACACCACGGCCAGGCCTTTATATGAATCGTTTTTTTGCTGTCCCACCTCAGCGCGTTTAGCGAGGCGGTTTCCTTGGCACGTCTTATCAAAGCATAGATCATGCCCCCTTATTCCGGGATTCTCATCAATACGGACGTGGGTAACCCAACCGTGCCCGTTGGCACGCCTCCTCTATCAAAGGCGAGTCCCAATCGACCATGGGGAGGGCTCTTGGTATTCAACCTCTTTATAATGAGACCAAGGCCCTCTTCTTTTTTACACCCTCCATCGAGCTCGCCTCGGCCGAAGTTCTAACACCCAAAGCTTCAGATTTAGGGCGCTTCGGACCTTCGACGATGTCCGGCTCCGACCAAAGACGGGCCGATGGATGTCTTCTTCCGTCACGAGAAGAAGATGTGCTAAAGCTGCGAGACACCGTGTATCTAACCGTGAGATTTCAGATAGGCTGCCTGCTCTAGGGCAGGTCATTCCCACTCCTAGCCCGGCGAGAACGTGGTGTTCGTGTCTCACTTCCTGCGGGTTTAGGCTTCCCGGCGGATCCCCTTTGTCTTGAGGGGCTCATGTTTTATCATGGGCTGGATTTCCATGACTTGAACTGGAGTCCATCCTCCATATCTCGTCATTCATTGTCGTATGTGAGGCCTTCCTCCATATTACCCCTCACTTTGGGTTGTGGCTCAAGACCTTCAAGGTGGAGCCAAAGACGATCGAGGGGCAACAAGCAGAGTGCGGAGGGGCGGTCATAAGCAAGTGTGCTGATGCTCCGTGGCCCGAGGGCTCTTTTCAAGAGGATCTTGGTTTGTGGCAACGGGAGTGGTTTTATATCACCGCTCCCAGGGGCACCACATGGGTGGCGCTTCCCGCCTTTCGCTCAGGTCCACCACAACGGCTGGCGTCATGGGTCAACAAGGGGCTCGACTGGGCCGCCCAAGGACGTTCCTTTGTTGCAGGACCGTATTCGAGACCTCCAAGAAAGAGAGAGATCAATCTGGTTGCGATGGCGCAGGAGTTATGTTGATTCGGCGCCTTCTTCCTGCAAACGCCGCCCCCCTCACTTTGTGGGAATTTAATCCGGAGGGACCACGAGCTCTCCAAAATTTTATGGGCATGCGCCCGTGGAGATGTATAAACTGTTCTTCGGATCACAAGAGAAGTGTCCGGACTGACCGAGGACGCAGGATCGAGCTGCAATCGCCTGATACTCAAGTAAGTAGTCCTGCAGGACAGGATGTCCGCTCATTTATCGTAAACTTGGCCTTAAAGGAGCTGCTTCTTGAACAGGAGTGGATAGCGAAGGCAAAGTTGATAAGGTGTCCGGCTCCCTCCGGAGGCCACGCCGGATCCCATTCTGACCAAGATGTTGAAGGCCGCGCCTTTTAAAGAAGGCGAAGGGGGGAGCAGGGAAGCAACTGCCTCCACGAAGGAGGCTTCTGAGGAAGGAGGGATCAAAAGTCCCACCCTCCAAGGAGAGAAGAGGACCGCTTCGGAAGAACCGGAGGTCAAGGCCTCAAAGAGGGGAAAGAAATCTTCGTCAGAGAGTCCAGCGCTGGGAAGTACTCCAGCCGCACTATTTCCCCAAGGGGATCAGCCCTCCAGCGAGCCGTAAGTAAAAAGGAGGGGTCTTGTAAATAAGGAACGTCCCTGTATTTATTTCTAAAGATAATCGAAATTGTACCTTGTAGTTCGGATCTCAGCCCTTCTCGTGAGCTCGCCTTGAGGGATCTTCTTAGGAGATGATGGAGAGCGAAACGCCTACACCTGTCGCACCCTCATGCGAGGCGGACGACCCTGAGGTGTAGTCGCGGAGGGTTTCCCCAAGTCCGGCGGGGCCGGAAGGTCCGGCGCCAACTGGCGTGCGGTTGGAGGAGCTGAAGGATCTGCTCGGGCGATCGGCTATCTCAGAAGATCACCGTGCTCTAATGGGTATGGTGATTGAAGGAATTGCATCCGCTGAGAGCAGATTGCATGAAGCCACCAGAAGTTTACTGACGGGGTTTGAGGAACGCAAAAATGATGTACCTTCTGACAGTTATGCATATAGAATGCACCATGTATAGATAGTAGCCCCTGAGACTCGGTATGTCGTCAAAATTGACAGCATGCCGAGGATCATAATCTCAGTTATAACATATCGCCGCTCCTCAATAGGTGGCGGGCGCCCAAGGGCCAGCCGGATCGATGAATATGCCGAACTAAAGCGGCAACTTGACGAGGCGGATGCGGACATCGCGCTGGTCAATAAACGGTTTGACGAGTCACAAGGTATCACGACTTCTACGCAGACACTGGTAAGGGAGCTTGACGCCCATGCCTTACTACTTGTATGCTTAATGCAGGTGGTGCCGCTGTTGTGGAGGAGCTGGCGGGCGGAACTTGCCCGAGCGAAAAGAGCAAGCTGAAATAGTAATGCGGCCGCTTTACGGGCGGCCGAAGAGCTAAAAGCCGAACAGGCTGCTCACTGCCAAAGCAAAGAGGAAATGGCCGATATGGCCATGAAGTTGAAGAATACTACCGACCGCTGCGAGGTTCTTGAAAAAGAACGGCAAGCGGAGCAAGAGGGCCTGAAAAAGGCCACCGCCGAATCCAAGGATGCCCATTCCGCTTTGAGAGCTGCCAAGGAGGAGCTGAGTCAGGCCGGGGCTATTGCGGCTGGAAAATCGTTTTTGCTGCGGAGGAAATATATGGATCCGAAGTATGCTCAGTTGGAAAAGTTGTGGAGTTCGGAGGATGCTTATCTGGACTTAGCGGCGAGCGCTGCGGACGCGATTGAGCACTTCCGAGGCCAGAAGGGGCATAGAAGGGAAGAGCTATATTGGTCGCAATTCCATAGTCCGGAGCGTCCTCTTCCGTTAACCGATCGGTTGGCCGAATGGGCCAAGCTGAATCGATTATCCGGACTTGCCATGAAGCATGTCATGACTCATTTGTGGCCAGGCGGACCACCAAGAGTTATTTTGGTTTAGTGCAGCGGTTCCTTAGTGCGGTATCAGCGACGACGCAACAAAGCGGTCGGCGTGTATTGAGGGCGCGGATGGCTCGCCCGTGTCAAGACATCTGGGCGGAGATGAAGGCCACCGACGTTGCATCCCAAGATTCGGACAGAAGCTGAGTACTGCCGAGCACTATTTTGAGGAAGTCTGCAGGCGCTTCGTTTAATAGAGACGCAGTGCTTTCGAAGGATATTATGTTTAAATGACATGTATGATTTGTGAAAACAATGTTTCAATATAATATAAGAGCTTTTTATACTGCGTGCATTCAAGTAGTAAACTACTCCTCAGGCGGCCGTTGATGTATATGTATATATAACTTTGAAAGATGGCAGTCCTTGGCTTCATTTCCCCACGCACATAGTGCGGGGTGTTTGCAAAGAAGGTGCTTTTTCACACTTAATCCAACGCCTTGGTCCTGTTAAGGAGGTGGTAGCATAGCAAACTAGGCAACCGGACTATAATGCTTTATCACTTTCACTTAGCCATAGGAGTTCGAGGGTGGGGCTACTATATAGCCCACAGGGGCACCGCACTCTCCCGAATTCGGGTGAGTATGTGCTGACCGAAAACGGTCCTTCGTTAATGCGGAGGAATTCTAAACATTCCGGTGAGTCATCGAGTGGTTGACCAGTCTCTCGCTATATCATGACAGTTAGTTTTCGGCTTTCTCTACTGAGGTGCTCGCCCGGCCGAACCGGGGCACAATCGCAGAAGTTCTCCTGGTGCCGCGTTAGCCGATAGAACGAAACGTAAGGCAGCAAAACACAGGAGCTGGGCAAACCCAACATTTGACCAAAGACATGATTCGGAGCTGATGCATATAAGGCCTAACTCGAGACGCCGAATACTCCCTAAGGTATTCGGTCTTTTTATAAAAACGGGCAGAATAATGCCCTAAGCCCCAGTGTCCAGTGCACGCATAAAAATTCTGGTGCGGCCAATGCCAAAACACCAGCCTCCTCCTCGGTTATAGTAAGAAACCGGGGATGTATATCAACAAGAGACAAGAAAAAGGTTTACGCAGGATCTTAATCTGAAAAGAATCCTTGCAACGGGTCCCTCTTGCGTCTGCGCCTGTGTCTCCGTTGTGCCGTATCCTGGACGGGTGTAGCACGTTGTTCATCTGTAAAAGAGAGGAACTTAGTTTAAAAGAAAAAAGATCATGCGAAAGATGTACTTTATATTAAATAAACAGAGTACGATTCGAAGAAGTGAATAAAATTGAGCTTTATTGTCTCTTGTTGTACATGCATGCAGCCTCTTGTATGGGGGTGTGCCGCTAGTAGGCGCCGGACTCGTCTAGCCGTGTCCGGGGTTTGAATGACCTATTCAGGTTATTTGACTAGCGGAGCCGGATAGGTGTGGGGCTGTCAAGGCAGTCTCACGTTCCTCCGTGCTCGAGTAACACTTATACTCCCTTTTAATGAGATGATGTCGCGTGGACCGGGCATTTTAAGTGTAAGAGATGTGTAATGCGGTATTGCGTTAAAGCGGGCGAAAGCTTCACGCCCAGTAGTGCTTGATAGCTATTGTCGAATGGGGCGATGTGGAAGGTTAACTTTTCACGGCGGAAGTTGTCGGATGAGCCGAACACAACTTCTAGTAGAAGGGAGCCCGTACAATGGGCATACGGGCCGGGCATTACCCCTTTGAAGGAGGTGTTGCTATGGAGAATTTTAGTTGGGTCTATTCCCATGCTGCGGATTGTTTCCTGATATATCAGGTTTATGTCACTGCCACCATCCATGAGGACTTGTGTAAATTGGAATCTGTCAATTATAGGATCCAATATCAAGGCAGTCCATCCTGCGTTCCGGATACTTTCGAATAGTCCCGATGGTCGAAGGTGATTGGTTTTGACAACCGTGTTGGTACTACTGCTAGGGTAGTTTTCATGCGGCGCGCATTTTAGTGGGCGCCGCCTGCTTTTTCCTTTGATCACGTGGAAGTGAGTTTACTGTTTTAACCTCTTGTGGGAAATTCTTTTGTTTTCGGGGCTACGCTTGTGGTGCTTGTCATCATCTTCACTTGGTGTGTCAAGCCCCTTGTGTTCGGGCGTTGAGTCTCACGGATCGCTTGAAGACCCAGCAATTTCTGTGGGTATGGTTTGCAGGCCTCCCGGGAGTACTGTGGATTTGACATATCTTGTCCAAGATTTTGTTTAGGTTGGATAGCTCATCGCTATTGTCCTTAAGGGGCAGTTTTTTATTGTTCTGTCGTGAGCTTTTGAATCCGGCGTTGATCGCCGCGCTTCTTTGGACCGTTTCCTTAATACGGCGGCCGGTCCTTGTTGCGCCGTGGTTTCCCATTTCCATCCACGACTTCGGATGTACTTGGGTCATTGGGTGCTGCATCTTGCTAGCCAGCTATCCTCTCCGCTAAAAGCGGGTCATGAGGCTTGTTAATGCAGCCATGGTTCTCGGCTTCTCTTGGCCGAGGTGTCCGGAGAGCCATTCGCCCTGGACGTTGTGTTTGAAGGCTGCTAAGGCTTCGGCGTCCGGACAGTCGACTATTTGGTTCTTTTTAGTAAGGAACCTGTTCCAGAATTTCCGGGCTGACTCTGCGGGCTGTTGAGTTATGTGACTTAGATCGTCTGCATGAGGGCGGACATAGGTCCCCTGAAAATTTGCCCGAAATGCATCCTCGAGCTCTTCCCAGCTTCCAATGGTATTTTCGGGGAGGCTTTTAAGCCAATGCCGAGCTGGCCCTTTGAGTTTGAGGGGTAAGTATTTTATGGTGTGGAGATCATCTCCTCTAGCCGGAGGATGTAATCCTCAATCTAGACTCCAAGGTCTGTTGTTCCGTCATATGCCTCTATGTGTACGGGTTTGAATCCCGCTAGAAATTCATGATCCAGCACCTCAACGGTGAAACATAGGGGATGTGCGGTGCCCCTGTATTTGGGTGTGCTGTGATGTTTGGATATTTGGTGTGTTGCATTGTTTTGAAGAGCTTGCTTTCTCGGCCCATAGATGGACCTAACTGGGCCATCCTGTTGATGTGAATCCTTATGCGGATCGTGTATCGGCTTGTGTGCGGTGCCATTTGCCGCTCTCTTTTCGCCGTGGGGTCGTCCATCCGACCGGGTGGCCTTCTTACTTTTTGATTGTGGGGCTCTATGGCCTCTTCATCAAATTCGGGCAGTAGCTTTCTCTTTGGATAGCTCTTTGTTCGGGCGATCGTCAGCCAGATTTGTCTCTGGTGTTGAATACTTTGCTCCATGTGATTCTGAGTGCATCTTCCGCTGTTTTGAGCTTCCACTTCTGCTTTTTCAGGCTACGGGCAGTGGCGACGAGCCTTTTGTGGAGGTTATTCTGCTCCAACAATTTGTCCGGCGTGAGATCGTCCGGACTGTTATCTTCGCCGGGGACGGGTTGTTTATCCAAGTTGTCTTGTTCGGACGATTGCTCGATAGCATGTTCGTCGTCCACCGGTTCGCCTCTGCTCTATGGCTGGGTCTTTGTTGAGGAGGGACTTGGTTCGGCGTTTACGTTGCCGTTTGACTGCTTTTCGAGGATTTATCCTTCGTAACGTCCCGTTGTTCCTCGTCTTCATTTCCTTTAGGTGTATCCACCATGTATACATCATGGGATGAGGTGGTTGTCCAGCATCCTATAGGCGCTGGTTCATGGTTATCTCCTACATCGTCGTCCATACCATCGATGTCTTCGGAGTCGAAATCGAGCACGTCGTATAAGCTTTCGACAGTGGCTACGAAGTGGGAGGTGGGTGGGCGTTGAATTTCTTCGTCGTCCGCATCCCAACCTTCCTGACCGTAGTCCGGCCATGGCTCTCCAGATAAAGAGAGAGACTTTAGTGAATTCAGGATGTCGCCAAAGGGCGAGTCTTTGAAAGATGTCCGCGATGAACTTCATGACCAGCGCCCGATCGGATTCGATTGGGGGCGCGGAGGGTTCAGAAGTCCGGAGAGGAGTCCGCACCGGCGATCACGGTCTTCGCAAAGGACAGGGATTGTGTTCGGCTTAATCACAGAGAGATTTCAGCCCCGAGGTGGTGTCCAACCAACCATCCTCGATCGGCGAGATCGGCTCCGAATCAATGTTCGAGCGGACACTAGTGCGGACCTCCGTGACACCGCTCGGCGGCAGAGTTAGATCATGCCTATCGAGACAGTGCGGCACGCTTGGCTGTGGCTCGAGTCCGTCGAAGATCAAGTCTCCGCGGATGTCGTCCGTATAAATCAAGCTTCCAAATCTGACCTGATGGCCAGGGGCGTAGCTTTCGATCTGCTCCAGATGGCCAAGTGAATTGGCCCGCAGTGCAAAGCCACCAAATACGAAGATCTGTCCGGGGAGAAAAGTCTCACCCTGGACCACGTCGTTGTTGATGATCGAAGGAGCCATCGGGCCTATAGGTGATGACACAGAGGAACTCTCAATGAAAGCACCAATGTCGGTGTCAAAACCGGCGGATCTCGGGTAGGGGGTCCCGAACTGCAAGGCGTCTAGGCGGATGGTAATAGGAGACAAGGGACACGATGTTTTTACCTGTGTTCGGGCCCTCTCGATGGAGGTAATACCCTACTCACGCTTGATTAATATTGATGATATGGGTAGTACAAGAGTAGATCTACCACGAGATCAAGGAGGCTAAACCCTAGAAGCTAGCCTATGGTATGATTGTTGTTCGTCCCACGGACTAAAAACCCTCTGGTTTATATAGACCTTTGGATAGGTTAGGGTTACACAGAGTCGGTTACAATGGTAGGAGATCTACATATCCGCATTGCCAAGCTTGCCTTCCACGCCAAGGAAAGTCCCATCCGGACACGGGACGAAGTCTTCAATCTTGTATCTTCATAGTCTTGGAGTCCGGCCGTGATGATAATTCGGCTATCCGGACACCCCCTAATCCAGGACTCCCTCAGTAATGTTACTGTCTACAAAGCTCGACTTGTTGCGAAAGGTTTTTGACAAGTTCAAGGAGTTGACTACGATGAGACCTTCTCACCTGTAGCGATGCTTAAGTCCATCCGAATCATGTTATCAATTACTGCATTTTATGATTATGAAATTTGGCAAATGGATGTAAAGACTGCGTTCCTGAATAGATTTCTGGAAGAAGAGTTGTATATGATGCAACCTAAAGGTTTTATTGATCCAAAGGATGCTAACAAAGTGTGCAAGCTCCAGCGGTCCATTTATGGACTGGTGCAAGCATCTCGGAGTTGGAATAAACGTTTTGATAGTGTGATCAAAGCATATGGTTTTATACAGACTTTTGGAGAAGCCTGTATTTACAAGAAAGTGAGTGGGAGCTCTGTAGCATTTCTAATATTATATGTGGATGACATATTGTTGATTGGAAATTATATAGAATTTCTGAATAGCATAAAAGGATACTTGAACAGGAGTTTTTCAATGAAAGACCTCGGTGAAGCTGCTTATATATTGGGCATCAAGATCTATAGAGATAGATCAAGACGCTTAATTGGACTTTCACAAAGCACATACCTTGATAAAGTTTTGAAAAAGTTAAAAATGGATCAAGCAAAGAAAGGGTTCTTGCCTATGTTACAAGGTGCGAAGTTGAGTCAGACTCAATGCCCGACCACTGCAGAAGATAGAGAGAAAATGAAAAGTGTTCCCTATGCTTCAGCCATGGGCTCTATCATCTATGCAATGATGTGTACCAGACCTGATGTGTGCCTTGCTATCAGTTTAGCAGGGAGGTACCAAAGTAATCCAGGAGTGGATCACTTGACAGCGGTCAAGAACATCCTGAAATACCTGAAAAGGACTAAGGATATGTTTCTCGTTTATGGAGGTGACAAAGAGCTCGTCGTAAATGGTTAAGTCGATGCAAGCTTTGACACTGATCTGGATGACTCAAAGTCACAAACCGGATACGTGTTTATATTGAACGGTGGAGCTGTCAGTTGGTGCAGTTCTAAGCAAAGCGTCATGGCGGGATCTACGTGTGAAGCGGAGTACATAGCTGCTTCGGAAGCAGCAAATGAAGGAGTCTGGATGAAGGAGTTCATATCCGATCTAGGTGTCATACCTAGTGCATCGGGTCCAAGGAAAATCTTTTGTGACAATACTGGTGCAATTGCCTTGGCAAAGGAATCCAGATTTCACAAGAGAACCAAGCACATCAAGAGACGCTTCAATTCCATCCGCAATAAAGTCAAGGAGGGAGACATAGAGATTTGCAAGATACATACGGATATGAATGTTGCAGACCCATTGACTAAGCCTCTCTCACGAGCAAAACATGATCAACACCAAGACTCCATGGGTGTTAGAGTCATTACTGTGTAATCTAGATTATTGACTCTAGTGCAAGTGGGAGACTGAAGGAAATATGCCCTAGAGGCAATAATAAAGTTGTTATTTATATTTCCTTATATCATGATAAATGTTTATTATTCATGCTAGAATTTTAACCGGAAACTTAGTACATGTGTGAATACATAGACAAACGGAATGTCACTAGTATGCCTCTACTTGACTAGCTCGTTGAATCAAAGATGGTTAAGTTTCCTAGCCATAGACATGAGTTGTCATCTGATTAACGGGATCACATCATTAGAGAATGATGTGATTGACTTGACCCATTCCGTTAGCTTAGCACTTGACCGTTTAGTATATTGCTATTGTTTTCTTCATGACTTATACATGTTCCTAGGACTATGAGATTATGCAACTCCCGAATATCGGAGGAACACTTTGTGTGCTACCAAATGTCACAACGTAACTAGATGATTATAAAGGTGCTCTACAAGTGTCTCCGATGGTACTTGTTGAGTTGGCATAGATCGAGATTAGGATTTGTCACTCCGATTGTCGGAGAGGTATCTCTGGGCCCTCTCGGTAATGCACATCACTATAAGCCTTGCAAGCAATGTGACTAATGAGTTAGTTGCGGGATGATGCATTACGGAACGAGTAAAGAGACTTGCCAGTAACAAGATTGAACTAGGTATTGAGATACCGACGATCGAACCTCGGGCAAGTAACATACCGATGACAAAGGGAACAACGTATGTTTTTATGCGATTTGACCGATAAAGATCTTCGTAGAATATGTAGGAACCAATATGAGCATCCAGGTTCCGCTATTGGTTATTAACCGGAGATGAGTCTCGGCCATGTCTACATAGTTCTCAAACCCGTAGGGTCCGCACGCTTAACGTTTGGTGACGATCGGTATTATGAGTTTATGTGCTTTGATGTACCGAAGGTAGTTCGGAGTCCCGGATATGATCACGGGCATGATGAGGAGTCTCGAAATGGTCGAGACATAAAGATCGATATATTGGATGGCTATGTTTGGACATCGGAATGGTTCCGGGTGAGTTCGGGCATTTACCTGAGTACCGGGAGGTTACCGGAACCCCCCGGGGAATATATGGGCCTTATTGGGCCTTAGTGGAATAGAGGAGAGGAAGGGAAAAGGTGGAGGACGCACCCCCCTAGCCCAATCCGAATTGGGTGGGGGGCGGCCCCCCTTCCTCCCCTCTCTCCTCCCCTTCCTTCTCTCCTACTCCTACTACTTGGAAAGGGGGAATCTTACTCCCGGTGGGAGTAGGACTCCCCAGGGCGCGCCATTGTAGAGGGCCGGCCCTCCCCCTCCTCCACCCCTTTATATACGGGGGAGGGGGCACCCCATGGGCACACAAGTTGATCATTGATCTTTTAGCCGTGTGCGGTGCCCCCCTCCACCATAATCCACCTCGGTTATATCATTGCAGTGCTTAGGCGAAGCCCTGTGCTGGTAGCTTCATCATCACCGTCATCACACCGTCGTGCTGACAAAGCTCTCCCTCGACACTCTGCTGGATCGTGAGTTCGTGGGACGTCACCGAGCCGAACGTGTGCAGATCGCGGAGGTGTCGTACTTTCGGTACTAGGATCGGTCGATCGTGAAGATGTGCGACTACATCAACCACGTTGTCATAACGCTTCCGCTTAAGGTCTACCAGGGTACATGGACAACACTCTCCCCTCTCATTGCTATGCATCACCATGATCTTGCGTGTGCATAGGAAGTTTTTTGAAATTACTACGTTCCCCAATAAAAGATAGTTTTGTACCAAGGTAACTCGTAACAAGTAACAAGTACTAATAGTAACAAAGTGTAGCAAGGTGGCCCAATCCTTTTTATAGCAAAGGACAAGCCAGAAAGTTATCTTATATAAGCAAAGTGTTCTCGAGGACATGTGGGAATTACGATCTAGTCACGTTCATCATGTTTAGTTGATTTGCATTCGCAACTTTGATAATTTGATATGTGGGTGGACCGGTGCTAGGGTGTTGTTCCTACTTGAACAAGCAACCATCTTATAATTACCCCCTCTCGTAACCATGTGCAACTACGAAAGAATAATTAAGATAAATCTAACCATAGCATGAAACATGTGGATCCAAATCAGCCCCTTATGGAATAACACATAAACTATGGTTTAAGCTTCTGTCACTCTTGCAACCCATCATCTACTTATTACTCCCCTATGTCTTCCCTTAGGCCCAAGTATGGTGAAGTGTCATGTAGTCGATGTTCACATGACACCACTAAAGGAAGAACAACATACATATCATCAAAATATCGAATGAATACCAACTTCACATGATTACTTATAACAAGACTTCTCCCATGTCCTCAAGAACAAAAGTAATTACTCACAAATCATATTCATGTTCAAGATAAGAGGCGTATTGAATATGCTTAAGGATTTGAATGTATAATCGTCCACTAAATAAACCAACTAGCATCAACTACAAGATGTAATCAACACTACTAGCAACCCACATGTACCAATCTGAGGTTTTGGGACAAAGATTGAATACAAGAGATGAACTATGGTTTGAGATGAGATGGTGTTGGTGAATATGTTGAAGAAGATTGGTCCTCCCATGATGAGAGGATCGTTGGTGATATCGATGGCTTCGATTCCCCCCTCCCGGAGGGAAGTATCCCCGCAGAATCGCTCCGCCAGAGAGCAAAAGTGCTCCGCCTAGGTTCCGCCCCGAGAAGGCGGCGCTTCATCCTGAAAGTCATCCTCTTATTTATTTTTCTAGGGCAAAAGGCTTCATATAGAAGAAGGAGGGGGCCAAAGGCCAGCTATGGGGCCCACAAGGCATCAGGGCGCATCATGGGGGGTAGGTGCGCCCTGTTTCCTTCTGAGCAGCAGGTGTCCCCCCTATGGTATTTCTTTGTTCCAATATTTTTATATATTCAATAAAAAAATCTCTGTGAAGTTCCAGGTCATTTGGAGCTCCGTACAATAGCTATCTCTGTTGTAGCTCTTTTAGGTCCAGAATTCCAGCTGCCGGTAGTCTCCTTCTTCATATAGATCTTGCAAATTAAGAGAGAAAGGGCATTAGAATTGCATCATAAAGTGAAATAATGACCAAAACCATCATAAGTAACAGTAGGAAAACATGATGCAAAATGGATGTATCAACTCCCCCAAGCTTAGACCTCACTTTTCCCCAAGCGAAAGCCAAACTCAATAATTATGACCACATGTTTAGAGAGAGAGGTGTCGATAAAACAAAATACAGACATGGTAGCATCATGATCATTATTATAGCAACAAATATTCATCATATAACTTCTCATAATCAAGTAATAATTCATTCACAATACTTAAGTATGAAGCATAAACTTTCTTGAAAAGAAACAAATTATGTTCTCAGTCATTGAAAGAATCACAATTCATCATATTTCCAGGAAGAGTCTATGTAGGATCTTTTGTTTTAGCAAGTCCACATACTCAACTATCATATAGTGTTCTATGATCGCTAACACTCAAAGCATATTTTTGGGAACAAACGTTTCCGTCAGATACATAGAAAGATTGGGGTTTATTGTTTTCACCTCCCAACTTATTTAGATCAAGGATAATGTCAACAATAATAACTCATGATTACCTACATCCAACTTGATATATGTGCCTGGATCTTTTCCTACTACGTGATGCTTGCCAAGTGGAGAATAAATAGTAATGGAATAGGGATTATCACTATTGACTCTTGCATAAAAGTAAATACCGAAAAGTAAAAGATAGGCCCTTCACATATGGGAAGCAAAGGTTTTCATGCGCTTTTTAGTTTTGGATGTGCAAGCTCTTAATGGAAAGGAACGTCACTTTATATTGCCCCTTATGATAGCAACCTTTATTACGTCTTTGCCATCACAAGATAGTACAAAGTTTATTTTCCCTTACAATAAAAGATCATACATATTTAGGAGCAATTTTTATTGCTTTTGCACCGATGACAACTTACTTGAAGGATCTTGTTCAATCCATGGGTAGATATGGTGGGCTCTCATGGCAAGAAACTGGGTTTAAGGGATTTTGGTTGTACAAGTAGTATCTCTACTTAGTATGAAGTTTTTGCTAGCAAAATATTGTAAGCAAGCACCACATGTTAGAGGATCCATGACAATATAACTTCTATGTGAATATAAGCAAACATAACTCATTACGTTGTCTTCCTTGTCCATCATCAACTATTTGACCAAGCAGAAAATATTTGATGGGGGCTCACAATCATAAAATATGGCCAAGATAGTGTATTTATATGTGAATCCTCTCTTCTAATCTTGCATGAGTTGCATCAATGACCAATTCCAGGTTTGTTAATTTCCAATATTTTTTATCAACCATACCCTTTCTATGTGAAGCTATTACTCCCCATGGGATTAGCATATGATCTTTCATTATTCTTATTGCTAAGATTGAAACAAGAAAGTAAAGAAGCAAAACTCAAACTACTCTATATTATATAACTCTCACACAGGATTACATAGATAGACAGATCACGAAGCAAGCACTCGAAACTAGATCATACTAAACTTTTATTCTTCTAAGTCACGAAATAACTAAGGATCAAACTAAGAGAGATAATGACGATAAAAAGTGATGGTGATACGATACCGGGGCACCTCCCCCAAGCTTGGGACAAGCCAAGGGTGGTGCCCATACCCTTGAAGACATTCTCTCTGTGTACATCTTTGTCTTCACATTAACTTCATCTATTGTTCTGTGCTACCTTGTTTGTTGTCTATCTTCACTTCTCACTTCAATTGTTGTTGACATGCCAACATGCCTAGTGTAGTTTATCTTTTGTTGTATCTTGTTTAGTTACTATTTTGCTTTTGCGTCTTTGAAGACTTTGCCTGTTTTGAAGACTTTCATAAAATCGCCTATTCACTCTCTCTAGTCGATAACTAGCACTTTCACACGCTAATATGCTCCCTATGTTAACTTTGGGCAAGGCAGTGATTATGTGCCTAGGGTAGAGTTTTAGCAGCTGCAGCAGTAGGTCGGAGGGATTCACACAGACCTCTGTGAGGCCAACAAAGACATTAACTTGCTTAGTGGAAACATCCAGTCCCTCTTTTCTTTCTGGCAGCCACACCCTAGCACGAGAGGTCAGTCCTCTAGTGGCCCATCTTAGATGCATGTGACCTCACACTAGTCAGAGGGTCAACGATGATGAGGACATGACTAGAGAGTATGCCAAGAGCCTGAGCTTGGGGGCCCCTAGTTATCAATGCATGCATATTTTATTTTTCTTCTTTTTATTTTTATCAGCATTTTGATTTTTAGTTTGCACAATAAATATGTAGAGCAAGCTTTGCTCTTGCTTTGTTGGAATTATCTTTGTTTGTGTTTTGTTTCTTCAAGCTCACAGATTTGTTCACCACTAGCAAATAGGAAATGAAGAAAATGAAGCGGAGAATTGACTGAGGGAAGCAGTGAGCCAGCGCGAGAAGGTATAACATATGCATAATCCCTTGTCTCACAATATTACTTCAGAAAGAATTTTCATTTGACTGGCTGCACTTGAGTTAGTTCCCCTCGTTTGTTGAATATAATTTAGTCATAACTCCCAACTTCAAATTTTTCTAGTGAAACCTTGTTGTGAAGCATGAAAAAATTAGGGGCTCGAATTTTTGAAGATAATGAACATTCAAACATTTCAATTCCACATGCTAAATTTGATTGACTCGATAGCACCGATTGATAGAACTATTTGGATGAATGAATATTGGAAGTGATTAAGGTTATGCCAAGATTTATTCGCGATACCAAAATCATGGAGCACCAACTCATGGCTGGCTTCATATCCCATTGCTATATGTTGAGATAATTCGCGTAACTGCAACGCCGTCACGGACTTGGATATTGAGTGGTAAATGATCGGCCTTCTCCGAGGAAGTGTGTATGTGCTAAATAAGAACACTGGTCGTTGAGCTTGAAAGAGACAACCATTATTGATCCATAGTGCATAAAATTAAGCCACGACGGAACCCAAGTAAATTTTGGCATAACCCCGTCACCAAGAGTTGAAGTTCCAAAGGGTAATGATTGAGAGAAGTGTTTGAAAGCCATGACTAGGAGGTATTAGTGGGTGTTAATGAAGTGTTTGAATTCTTTGCTCTCTTCGCTTTGGAAACCTCCTAATGCATTTGTTTTGTGAAGAACTTAAGAAGAATATCCGTCCAAGAAAGATATGTTTTTGCTTGCCTAAACACTTGGTTAACAAACAAAATTTTGGTTTGAATAATTATAACTAGTGATAGGAAACTATACGTGGTTAGGCAACAAACTTAGGTGCAGGTACTCAGTTGTGAATGCTTTCTTGAATGAAAATGTAGGATAAGTGAGGATGGATATGATATAATCTCTTGAGCTGGTAAAACTTATTTATACTCAATCAAGCTCCTTTTGATCCCCTTGATTTCTCGTTTTCTCGAGGAGGACGAGGTTTTTAAGCTTGGGGGAGTTTATGGCTCGAGAATTTGTGATGTTTTTCGAATGATTCTTTTTTGGTTTTCATAGGATCTTTGTCACTTCTCGGATATTTCTGATGCTAATCCCTCAAAAGAGAAGAAAACCCATTTTCCATTATTTGGCAGGAAATAACATATATGGAAGGAAACAAAGGAGGATTACTGCAAATCAAGCCAAATAGAGCAACTTCCATGTAGAGAGCCAAGCCACCAGGCGCAACAGAGCAAAAGATGGCGGTCCATATGACCGCAAGCGCTCGTATGAGCGGTCGTATGGAGTGCCAATAGCCCCACCACGTCTATACAAGACTCCTTCGTGAAGGGACCCAAGGGGAACAGAACCCTAGCCGCCGCCACCATAGCCAGAACAGAAGAGGAGGAGATCCGAAGAACCTTTGCAGGTCTTCTTAGTTTTGGTCCTTTCATCTCCATCATCATCAACCCTTCACTATTGTAATAGGAATTCTTAGTTGTGAGAACAATTGTAACTCTATTCAATCTCATGTAGAGATAAAGACTATTTCAATCATCCATTTCATCTTGTTGTGGATCTTCACGGTATTATCGATATGGGTTTCATGAGTTTAATCTCTGGTTGATTGGTCTTTATCTTATGATGCATGAGTACTTCCCCATGGGCTTGGGAGATGTAGGTGAGTGGTAAGATTCATCTATGCCTATTCTATATCTCGTCATTTGTATTTATAGTAGTATGATATGTCTAGTATGGTGTTATACTGTGGTGAACCCCATGCGTGTTGTACGATTTAAGGGCCCAGGCAACACGATCTCAAGACCTACACAGGTAACACATATTGTTTAGGGAATCTATGACCTTTGACGTGACAATTGTAGATATCTATGAGGACCGACGACAATATGAGATAACGGTGATCGATTAAACTAATGCTTGATTTCGGTCCAAGGACCTTAGCTGTGAAAACAACCACTCTATGGCAACGATGAAGCAGTACCATAGAATGAAATATAATTCCACGTGGAGGAGTTTCATAACCTTAGGGTGATCCACCTACAGAACACACATATCAAATACTATGAGTATGATACAAGGTAACTGGTATTATGGTCACACTGGCACACTTGATATATATTCTTACCATGAACTAAATTCTCTCCACGCCCAATCTCTTCATTGTAGGAAACACAACTCTTACTTTCATTTATGCTATTTAATTTTAAGAGTTTCTACAGTCCTTACTTTAAAAAGGTTATCCACGCTACTCTGGTTTATTCGTCCACTAGGACAATAACAATATTTACAGAAACTCAAGCAGTTACTTCACACAAGAACTGTGACACCTTGTGTGTGACAGAAGCGCCACTATAAATACTCTCCTCTGCTCTAAGTTGGGACGATTACTAATAGGGATACTTCCACGAAAGTGCTACACTACCATGTTTGGCTTGTAGGCATAAGTGCCCTTGAAGGCGGCAACCGAACCTTTACATACAAGGGTGGGGCTCTCTCCACAACTTAATTGGAGTCTCCCAACACCACCACGGAGCTTCACAACAACGGAATGTAGCTCTGAGGTGACCTCTTCCGTCTAGAGTGCCCAAACACCCAAGAGTAATAAGATCCGCAAGGGAATAGTGGAGGGAATCAAATATTTCTTAGTGGAAGTGTAGATCGAGGCCCTCTCCTTCAAATCCTAGAAGATCAACAGGTTTTGAAGGCTAGGGAGGGAGATCGGGTGAAAATGGAGCCTGGAGCAACAATGGAGCTCTAGGGATAAGAGGTCAGTGTTCTTGGGGAAGAAGACCCCTTTACATATTGGGGGGGCGAATCCAACTGTTATCTGCTCTCTGCCCACACATAAGCGGTATTACCGCTCTGGTGAGCAGTGCTACTGCTTAGTGTGGTAGTTCTAGCTGAAGACTATGCGTACAAGAGTATAGGAGCGGTAGTGCTGTCAGAGCGATACTACCGTCCACATGTGCGGTACTACTGCAAAAAGTCACATGACACAGACGAACCAACAGTGCTAGAGGGTTGCCAAGGCGGAAGTACCGCATGAAGCGGTACTACCGTTGAACAACCACTCTAGTACCGTTTAAAGCAGACAAGACAACAGAAGCACGAAAATAGGCGGTAGGGGTTGGGGTAGTAAGAAGTGGAAGTACCACACAAGCGGTACTGTCGTTCTACTACCGCTAACTTTCCCAGGCTACAGAGAAACAACAAATGTGGGGTAGTACTAGCGCAGAAGTACCGCACAGGCGGTACTACCATTCTACTACCGCCCTACTTTCGCTAAATGAAAACAGACAATGGAATCCTGAAAACAAGCGGTAGTATAAGCGGCACTGGCCTGCGGTAGTACCGCTGAAGCGGTACTACCGTTAGCCAGAGCGGTACTACCGCCTGGGTGCTGCCAATTTGCCCAAGCACAGAACAGATGGATCTCCAAAGTTGCATGAAGGATATGTGGGTGCATGTGGGGTTGTGTACGTGTTGATTTCACCCATACATTTTCAAAGCGGACCTCCTCTTAACAGTACGGATTTCATACGACTGAAGTCCACCGAAAAGAAACATTAAAAAAATTGTCCTCACTCTTTTTTTCACCGAGGGGAATAAAAACGTCTTGTGCCATATATAAGAATATTTGAAATGCCCAATGCACACGGTAGTCTGCAAATTGCATTATCATCAATCACCAAAACTATTAGAGAGGAATATGCCCTAACAACATCGTCCATGCATGTATCAAAGTGCAAGCAAAACGGTTGGATTGCCCGTCGTGCAGCTGTCGTGTAAACTTGCATCGTCCGCACAGAGTTGTCGAAAAAAATGTTGACACATCGAGATGAGAATTTTAAAGCATGTTTTGATGTCGATCAAAACTCGTTATACTAATTTTCCATGTTATGACCAATATTTTGGTGCTTGCTTGATTTGTTGCCCATGTCTATTTGATCGCTCTAGTTCAGGAGTTAGCAAAAGATCGATCAGAATTTTGGCTACCCCAATATTTGATGATAGGGTAATCTTAGGCTAAAATCAGATATACACTTTTACAGAAACGAGAGATGTCGGAGTAATGGGCCACGGGTAGGCAAACCCGAGCCCCTGGACCTTTCAAAACATCGGGGCAGACTGCGCCCCTCAAGACCCCAAGACAAAGAGCCGCCTTCTGAGAGTTGACCAGAGGCAGCCGATCCGCCTCCCAAATTAATCCCAGAGACGGCTTCGAGATGAGCCGACTCCCCACTGGCGGCTTCCGGAGAAGCCGGCTAAGGGGAGTCGGCCATGACTCAACCACCTCCTACCCACGCAATCACAGGCGGGGCAGGGGTGTGGCATTGCTGACCCATCCCTACATTCACGAAGGCGAGCATGGCCCACAGCCGCCGTCTTGACGGAGATCTCCGTCCGTGGCGTGGTTACGCCCGGCCTGACATCAGCCAGGCAGATCCCTGTACCCACGACGGCCTGTCTGTACGACCCAGAGGCGGCGGGACCCGCCTGTCGGCAGGGGTGCAGGAGTCAGCGAGAGGGCTGGAAGACGGACCCGTCGGGAGTCGGCTGGCCCCTCCCACGGGCCCGCACGCCATTAACCAGACAAGACAGGGAATGGCAACAGTGATCGCCCGCCAGGCGGCGGCGCTGTCGCCATGACCCCGTGACCAAGTTGGCGTCATTAGAGGCGGCGGCTCTGATAACCCGCAGCAAGACCCGCCCATGGGCGTACAGGGCCTGTCGGCCCCATGACGGGCCGTCGGCGGGGCCCGCGAGTCTGCGGGGCCCCCAAGTCGGCGGAGAAAGGCGGCGACCCTAAGAGAGCAGGCTGGGACCCGCACCCAGCCGGATTACCATTGTACCCCGGGGTAGGCCTATAAACCCCGGGGCACCCATGCAAGAGGTTGGACCCTAATAGTTTTAGACACACATAGAGGGAAGAGAAGAGCTAGCCGTGCCCTTCTCCTTCCCCACCCAACAGCTCAAGGAGCAACCTTGTACCCACTTTGCCATAGTGATCATGCGGAGACCCCGTGAGAGCAGCGATGAGGTGTTATCTCCACGGAGAGCCCTAAAGCTGGGTAAGATTCGCGGCGTGCATGCCTTCGCCTCATCCCGTTTCGAGCACCGGCTGACGTTCTACTCGCCCCACCATGATAAGCCATCCTTTGGCATATGTCGCACCCAACCCCGACATTTGGCGCCCACCGTGGGGCTAGGTGCACCGTCGTCAGGAGACACTCCGGGCTCGACGGAACCCTTTTGCTTTGGCCGGCGCAGCCAACCGACATGCCATCTGGTCTGCGCCCGACGTCTTGCATGGCGCTGAGATCGCTGCTTGACCGGCTACCCTCGCCCGAACTTGTCGGCGAGGTTCGCCTCTCCGACGAGCACTGCATCCGGCGCGAGCACGAAGCTGACCCAAAACCTCCTCGCGGGCCTCCTCGAACAACTCCATGTCGCTGGCGAGCCTGCCACCGACCTGGAGTCCGTAGGCTCCACCGACCCGATGTTGGTCGACTCTGACACCACGTCGCTCGACGCGTTCCCCACCAACGTGGTGGTCTACGATGAGCCGCTCCCTCGCGCGGAGAGCGGCGTAAGCACCGTCCGCGGAAGTGCTCGCCATCGGTCATAGCGAGCCTTCCGGTGAAGGAGCTCATGACCCTCTCGACACGGCTACGCAAGACCGACCGCGCCTATTTGAGAAGACGCCGACTGGGATCTTTGGAGGCACGCCGCCTTGACTCCTCCTCGAAGGCGCTTGAAGCTGGCAAGCATGAGGCGCTTGTCGAAGCCTACCAGCGTGAGATGGGTCGGCGTGGGCGGCTCGCCCGGCTTCGACCGGCCTAACCGCCTAGGCGGCGGTCCAACAAAGTCTTGGCGTAGCCATCGCCAACCTGTTCAGGGCCAATCGCCCTGTGTACGCCACGCCCGCGGAGAACATCCGCGCCGCCCAGGCGGCGGCGGACGAGCTGGATAACTTCGAGGGCGAGGAGCACCGCCTGATGACGGAGCGAGTCCAGCAGCTCCTCGACGCGGCTGCCGCGCAAGACGAAGCCGGCTGCCGCACGGAGGCGCCGCGACGACAACACGGTGACTTGCCTTCCCGCCGAGATCAAGGCGCGACGTCTCGGACGCCGACTGGCGGTGTCCGTGGAAGAAAAAACAAGGATCCGGCTGTCAGCCACAGTCGGACTCAAATCTCCATCGAGTGCGACCAAGACGGCCGCCCAAGAGCAGTGGAGCGGCGGGACGACTATCTGCCTCCTCCTCCCCGCAGAGAAAGGCGAGTCTCCCCGCCACCCGTCGAGCATCCGACTCTCGGCGACCGCCTTGGCCGCCGAGAGGGAGTCGGAGAAAACGACGCCCGCCACCGGATCGACCGACTCCACCGATCCCTGGCGCTGGAAGAGGAAGACGAGTTGGGCCCGCCCTGTTTCGGACCTCGCATCCGAGACGAGCCCTTCCCCAGAGGGTTCACACTCCCCCGAGATACACCCAAATACACCGGCTCCGTGAAGCCGGAAGACTGGCTAGTTGACTACTCCACGGCCGTCAACGTAGCAAATGGCAACAAGCACGTTGCCGTAAAGTATGTTCCCCTCATGCTCCAGGGCACGGCCCGGACATGGTTGAACAGCTTGAAGCCCCGCAGCATCAACAGTTGGGTCGACTTCACCGAGGCCTTCATCCGCAACTTCACGAGCACATACAAGCGACCTCCCAAGCCTCGCCAGTTTTCCTTGTGCGTGCAAGGCCCCAACGAGTCAACTCGCGACTACCTCACGCGCTGGGCCGAGCTCCGGAACTCCTGCGAGGGAGTGTACGAGAGTGCAAAGCTATCGAGTACTTCACCGCCGGGTGCAGAGAAGGCACCCTCCTCAAGCACAAGCTCCTTTGCGACGAGCAGGAGACCCTCGACGAGCTGCTGATCATAGCGGAACAAATGCACGCTGTACCGACTCCTCCATGAAGACGGAGATTGAAGTTAGTGCGACTGGCAAGGTGGCTCCTCAGGCTCCCAGAACTCCGGCTGGCGACACCAGTCGGCGATAGCAACAGAATGATCACAAGCGCAAGGCCCCGCAGCCGGCTAACAATAGCCGGCAGGTGGCGACAGTCGAAGACCAACAGCCAGAGGGGCAGCCTCCGGCCAAGCGACAGAAAGGCGGCAAGTCCAACTGGTTGCCGGCCTTCTCTTACGAGCAGACTCTAGATGGTCCCTGCAAGTTCCATAGCGGCGCGAAGCCGTCAAACCACACCACCCGGAAGTGCCACTGGCTCACCAGGATCGCCAAGGGAGACGGCCTCTTGCCTCCCCCGCCTGCTGGGCCGCCGCCTCCACCGTCGCCTCAAAGACCGGGTTGTCGTGCCGATTAGCGCAAAGACAAGATGAGTACCCGTAAGAGCATGGAGCTTATGTAGTGTTCACGGTGTGGCGACGACGCAGAAAGCGGCAGCAACAAGAAGTGAATGCACGAGCATCGATACTCGAATTCATGCAATCGGTCCGAGAAACCTATCGATTGGAGCCGAGCTGATCACCCAGAGGTAATGCGAATCTGGGCTCCTACGCCCGGTCTTGGGAGCCACCCTTGCAGCGGATAGGCGGGCGCTCGCTTCTCGCGAGTCTTGATAGACGGAGGCGGCAGCATCAACATCTGCACAAGGACATGATGGAGAAGTTAGGAATCAAGCAAAGACAGCTTCAGAGCAGCGGACTGTGTTCCACGGCATTGTACACAGCCTTTCACGCTCACCGATCGGCAAGATCACGATAGACGCCCTCTTTGGGGACAAAGATCATTTTCGCCGAGAGCCCGATCTGGTTCAAAGTAGTGGACCTCGAAGCCAGTACCACGCTCTGCTTGGCCGACCTGCTCTGGCTAAGTTCATGGCTGTCCCCCACTACGCCTACCTCAAGATGAAGATGTCGAGCTCCAAGGGGATTCTGACCGTAGCCGGCGACTACAGAAAGTCGTCCGATTGCGTGGCCGAAAGCAGTCGGCTGGCCGAGTCCCTGGTGATTGCGGCTGAGAAGCGGCTTTTGATCGGGTTGTGGCAATGGCCGGCAAGCAGCCAGAGATATCGCCCAACCACAAGGAGTCGGAAGCTGAGGGCTCGTTCAAGCCAGCCAAAGAAACGAAGAAGATACCCTTGGACCCGGAGCACCCGGAGAGGTCTGTCAGAGGTGCAAACCTTGACAGTAAATAGGAAGGCGAGCTCATCGATTTCCTCCGTGAGAATCGGGACATTTTCGCATGGTCCCCTAAAGACATGCTAGGTGTACCGACGGAATTCGCCGAGCACAAGTTACATGTCCGATCTGATGTGAAGCCCGTCAGGCAGCCCTTGCGCCGCCTGTCAGAAGAGAAGAGAAGAGTTGTTGGAGAAGAGATAGCCCGGCTCCTAGCAGCCGGTTTCATCATGGAAGTGTTCTTTCCAGAATGGCTAGCAAACCCGGTCTTGGTACTGAAGAAGAACAAGCAGTAGAGGATGTGTATTGATTACACAAGCCTCAACAAAGCTTGCCCCAAGGACCCGTTTGCTCTGCCGAGAATTGATCAGGTGATAGACTCGACAGCCGGATGCGAGCTGTTGAGCTTCTTAGATGCATACTCAGGATATCACCAGATCAAGCTGAACCCGGCCGACAGATTGAAGACCGCCTTCATCACGCCGTTTGGAGCCTTCTGCTACCTGACCATGACGTTCGGCTTGAATGTCGGCGCCACTTTTCAGCATTGCATGAAGAAGTGCCTCCTCAAGCAGCTTGGCAGAAACGCCCACGTCTACGTGGACGATGTGGTGGTGAAGACGGAAAAGCGAGGAACACTGAGAAGTGCGTCTTCGGAGTACCAGCCGGCCAACTCCTTGGTTTCCTGGTCTCCGAACGCGGCATAGAGTGCAACCCCGTGAAGATCAAGGCAATCGAGAGGATGGAAGTACCCCGCCGACTGCTAGATGTGCAAAAGTTCACCGGCTGTTTGGCGTCCATCAGCCGATTCATCAGCTGGCTGGGCGGGAAAGCTCTTCCTTTGTACCAGCTCATGAAGAAGACCACCTTCTTCGAATGGAACCACAAGGCGGCCGAAGCTTTTCTCCAGTTGAAGAAAATGCTGACTACTCCCCCCATGCTGGCGGCCCCGACTCCCAAGGAGCCCATGCTCCTATACATTGCCGCCACCAGCAGGGTAGTCAGCACAGTCATCGTAGTTGAGCGCAAGGAGGAAGGCAAGGCGCTACCCGTCCAGAGACCAGTATATTACCTAAGCGAAGTACTGTCGACCTCCAAGCAGAACTACCCCCACTACCAGAAGATGTGTTACGGCGTGCACTTTGCCGCCAAGAAGTTGAAGCCTTACTTTCAAGAGCATCCAATCACCGTGGTTTGCACTGCCCCACTAGCCGAGATCATCGAATCCGAGATGCTTCGGCGAGTGGCCAAATGGGCCATAGAGCTGGCCCCCTACACCATCTATTACCAGCCCGCACCGCCATCAAGTCGCAAGCAACCGGGCCGACTTCCTCGTCGACCGGGCCGAGACCTAGTACCGCCGCCTTGCCCGACTCCTCCAATTTGCGGATGCATTTCGATGGCTCCAAGATGCGCACCGACTTTGGAGCCGGTGTTGTCCTCACTTCCCCCAAAGGCGACAAGCTCAAGTACGCGTTGCAGATCCATTTCGCCGCCTCCAACAACATCGCCGAATACGAGGCGCTCATTCACGTGTTCCGCCTTGCCAAAGAACTTGGCATTCGCTGGATCTTGTGTTATGGCGACTCCGACTTGGTGGTCCAACAGTCATCCGGCGACTGGGACGCCAAAGATGCAAACATGGCGAGCTACCATTTCCTGGTACAGCAATTGAGTGGATATTTTGAGGGGTGCGAGTTCCTCCACGTGCCAAGAAACGACAACGACCAAGCAGATGCCACAGCAAGAATCGGCTCCACCCGCCAGCAATACCATCCGGCGTCGCCCTTGGCGCCTCCTCAAGCCATCATCAAGCCGTCACCAGAATCGGACTCCATTTTGTGCGGCTCCCCACAGAAGAAGTCGGATCCGACTCCAAAGCCTCAGCAGACGGACGAGAATTCTTGCAGATGGCCCCAAGAATGCTGCTTGATCGAAGCCGGCCCGGGGACTTGAACCCGGCCCGGGGCTCTTGGCGACCATTGCGAACTCAGGCTTCGGCCGGGGACTGCGCCCGGTCGGCCAGGGGACTTCTTCAACCCAAAGAAGCTGCTGCGGACTCCACCCGCCGCCTCCCAGCCCAGGCGCCCTCGTCCAAGTGGCGATCTTGGCGATTGAAGAAATAGCAGCACCCTCATGGACCCAGCCCATCCTGAAGTTCCTAGTAAGCGGAGAGCTACCAACCGATGAGACCTTGGCTCGGCAAGTACAACGCCGAGCGGAAGCCTACACTATAGTCAACAGAGAGCTGGCCAGGCGCAGCGTCACTGGTGTCTACCAGCGTTGCGTCGAGCCAGAGCAAGGCCAAGAGATTCTCGAAGACATTCATCAAGGCGAGTGCGGCCATCATGCGGCCTCAAGAGCACTCGTCGCCAAAGCCTTCCGACACGGTTTCTTCTGGCCAACTGCCCTAGAAGAGGCCAAGGAATTAGTTCAAAATGCAAGGGGTGCCAGGTGTTCCGCTCCAAGTCGTTTCAGCCGGCCACACTCAAGACTATCCCCATCGCTCGCCCTTTGCTGTTTGGGGCCCGGACATGGTGGGACCATTCAAAAGCGGCACGAGGCGGCCTAACTCACTTACTTGTCGCGGTGGACAAGTTCACCAAGTGGATAGAAGCAAAACCCATCAAGAAGTTGAATGGTCCCTCTGCAGTGACTTTCATCGCCAACATCACGACTTCGCACGGCGTACCACAGCATCATCACCGACAATGGCACAAATTTTGCCAAAGGCGCCAGCCCGCTTTCGCTGACGCAAGGCATCCGATTGGACTTAGCATCCGTTGCCCATCCGCAATCAAACGGCCAGGTGGAGCGAGCGAACGGCCTCATCTGTCGGCATCAAGCCTCGATCGATCGAACCACCGGAGCGTTCGCCGGCTGGCTTGAGGAGTTGCCACCGTCCTCTGGAGTTTGCGACGACTCCAAACAAGTCAACTGGCTTCACACCTTTCTTCCTCGCTCACGGTGCCGAAGCCGTCATCCCAACGGATATAGAGTTCGACTCCCCGCGAGTCACCATGTACACCGAAGAGGAAGCAGAAGAAGCACGTCAAGACGGTGTCGATCTGCTGGAAGAGGGCCGGCTGTTGGCACTCAGTCGATCCAGCATCTACCAGTAGAGCCTGCACCGCTACTACAACAAGAAGGTCAAGCCAAGATCATTCCAAGAGGGCGACCTTGTGCTCCGGCTGATCCAATGAATACCCGGCCAAAGACAAGCTGTCGGCGCCTTGGGAAGGCCCATTCATTATCAGCAAAGTGCTGGGCAACGACTCCTACTACCTGATCGACGCTCAGAAGCCCCGAGCACGCAAGAGGGACTACTCCGGCAAAGAGATGGGATGGCCATGGAATGCGAATCTTCTCCGAAGATTTTACAGTTGATGCAGTATGTACCACGCTACCTTTTGTGTTTAAAGTACCAAGACTTCGGGCCCCCCGAGACGAGCTCGGGGACTGCCCTCTTTTGTTATCTGTATGATAAGAATTATGCCTTCGAGTATGTTACTCTTTGTTATGTTGTTTGGCACCGGGCTCGACTAATCGGCCCGGGGACTCGCCGCCTTGGGCTATGAAATGCTTCCTGCAGTCAGACAAGTAACGTGCGGTGCCTAAGCCGTCTCCTGTCAGAAACTGTTTGGTGGGCAGGAGTAAGGAAGAACGGGCGCCCACACGAAAAATGGCTAAGGACCCAAAGCATAAACATAGCTTAAGACCGGCTTCCAGCCCCTTTTTGCAAAAAACCAACTCTTAAGTAGTCGGCTGGCTGCTTTCTATTCAACTTGTTTAAAAGACTCTAAAAATGGTTATACTTGCCTTCCCAAGAGTAGCCAAGCACTTGATCCCAACGGCAGTCCGCAGAGCGGTTGTCCGACGGGCAAGGCGGCGACCAAGGGAAGGCGGCAAAGGAAAAAGCCATAAGAGCAATGAGCAAGGAAAGATAAAATTAGGATAATATTTACACAGCATAGGCCCTTGGCCAGATCTTCGGGCAGAGGTTCAAAATACACACCGCGGGTGGAATTGTGCGAATTAACAAGTTTTTTCAAAGACTATCAAAGCAGATAAAATAAAGGCAAGACAGCAGCCTAGGAAGGGGCAGACGGGTTCGGGGGGCCGGAGGAGACGGCGGCGTCGCCGGGGCGGCCGGGTCAAGGCGATCTCGGCTTGATCATCTCGGCGGCAGCCAGCCCAGACGGGCGCTCATTCTTTGGAGGCGCGGTCGAGCTGGGGCTGGTCGCCTGCTCCGTCTTCTGGCGCCTCCATCTCATCTCCGTCCTCCGCCTCGCCTTCCTCCTCGGCGCTGGAGCCGATCACCTCCGCCGAGTCCTCGTCGTAATCCGGGTTCATCCTGAACCACTCCGGCGGCGCCTCCTCGCCGTCCTCAGCCCGCTTAGGGACAAAGACGCTGGTTTCCGTGTAGTCGGCGATCGCGCCGCCGACGCTTCGACGAGGGCGTCTTCATGCAGCCAGCTCACTTTGAGCCTCTGGCCGGAGCAGCGCTAACCGGTCCAGATCAGCCACAGATACCACGCTTGACGAATTCCAAGGCCAGCGCGCTCCGGCCCGGCGCGGAACCTCCGAGCCTCAAGGCGGCCAGCCGCGACCTCGGCCGGTCGGCGGTCCGGCTGAGTCTGTGAAACCGGCATGTCCGGCCCGCAGGCAGCGATCGCTGGGCGCCGACACGCTGAAGCCGGGCGCAGCATCCGATGGGATGGCCGCAGACGAGCCTCAATGCTCGTGGAGCTGCCGTCAAGGGTCCGGGGCGTTGGCAGCAATCTCAAGACCACTCGCCCGCCCCTCGCGATCGGCCTCGATGGCTTGATTGGCCGCTGCGTATGGCGGGAAGAAGTACGCCAAGACGAAAAAGAAGCAAGTCAAAAACAGAGTCGGCTGACCTATAGTCGGCGGCCCAAAGGAAGAAAGTAAAAAACTCACTGTCGACGGTGTCCTCGATTTCATGGAAGCCGGAGGTCGGCGGTGCTTCCTTGTCGGTCAGAGGAGCGCCGCTCTCGAACTTCGGCCGGAGAGCAGCCTCTCTCTTCTCCGCCTCGTCTGCGCCGCCTTAAGCAGCTCCCTCTGCTCACTTGATTGCATAGCCAGCAGGTCGCGCTCTGCTGGCGAAGCTTGCTGCCTCCTCCCCTTGGCACGCATAGGCGGTGTCGGCTGCGCCATTGCCGTCGAAGAGTAGCGTTAGCCTCGAAGAATAAAAATAAAAAGAGCGTTAAGTCGCCAACTAAGAAGGTCGCCGGGAAGATCCGGCCCGGCGCTTTCGTGATCGGCCGAATCTCGGGACTTCTGACCAGTGCGCCACGCCCCATAAAGAAGAAAGAAGACTCACCTCGGCTCCTCGACAAGTCGGCAGTCCGCTTGCCCAGCTCCTCAACATTGCGGTTGAAAGCGGTGGCGCGGAGGTTGTGATACTCTGCGATAAGAATTTCGGACAAAGGTAAAATTTGGAAATCGGCAGAGATAGAGTTCCGAGCACTTTGCTTTCGGCGCAGGCCCGAAACTTCGAGGACTACACCCGATGGAATGTTGGCGCGCTTACGGAGAAAGAACAAGAAAAACTCAAAGAAGAAACATACCAGACGGGCGGCTCGCGACGCCAGTGCGCCTTGGTGCTGATTACGGATGGCGAAGCCCTCATTTCGCAGCTTCGCACGGGCGTCGAAGCGGCGTGTTCGGCGGACGATGCCGCCTCCTCGCACCACCAACGGGCGCGGCGCTTGTCGCCTTGGCGTCTGGAATGGCGGTAGGCGGCGCCCGGTCCCCAAAGAAGCGGCGCCAAGTCGCCTTCTCAAGACGGTGGCGCTACCGGCGAGGCGACTTGAAGGAGCAGCCTCGCCAGCCTTCATCGTCGATCGGCAGCATAAGCGAAGTCCGCCCGGTTGTTTACCTCGGCAGCTCTCGTGACAATGGCGGGCGGCGGGCGGCTGCGGCCGTGCGGCAGGAGGCCTCGCCGCCTTCCCTCTCCATGACGGGGAACTCGCTGCGGCTCCCTCCGTCTGCCCGTGAACTCCGGGCGGCGGCCCAGAGCTCAGCAGGTGGCGAGCGGCGCCGACCGAGGCGCGGCCTCCTCGGCTCGCCTCTTGGCTGCGACGGCGGCTTCGGCCTCCTCCAGCCTCTTCTGGGCGGAAGCTGCCGCCTTCTCGGCCTACGCCTTCTCCAGGCGGGCGGCCTCCTCCTCGTCGCGCTTCTCCTGCGCGTTCCGCTCCGTCGCCTCCCGGAGGTCGGCGGCAGGGTCAATCCGCCGAGTATTGGCGGACGTCTCTGCCGACCCCATGAAGGAGGCGGCGACGACCCTCTCCAAGGTGGGAGGAGCCCTGATGCGAAGAAGACATATAAAAGATTTGGACAAGACGAACCAGAAGAAAGCAAGACAAAGTAAGAAGCACTTACGCAGAGACCAGCGGCGGCTTCTTCACTTCCTTGCGGAAGCGGTTAGCCTGCGACCGCCTCTTCTCATTGAGTCGCGGCCGTCCCCTGAACTTCTTCGCCCGGCCGCTGGCAAGCTCGGCCCCGGCGCTTCTTCGCGCCGCGTCGACCACCCAAGCCGGCGGAGGAACTCGCGCTTGGATGGCCGACCTTCGGTTGGCGGCGGGGGACGACTTCCCTCTCACCATCATCTTCAGGCCAGTCGGCGAAGGTCGCCGACGGCCTGAAGTCGTCAACCTCCTCCCCTCCTTGGCGTCGGCCTCCATCGCGCCACCCCAAGTCGGGTCATCGACGCCGCTCTCCGCCCGGTCGGGGACGAACTCACGGGCCGGCCCGTGAGTGCGGTTGAGGGCTGCATAAGGGGTTCTGACTCGGAAAAACCAAAGAAAATCAGAGTCGGATTCAGCTGAAAAAGAAAACAGAAGAGCAAGAGGGATGACTTACCACAGGCGGGGGTTGGCGCGCGAGTACGGCTCCTTGCCGAACTGCCATTCCGCCGTGAGACTGCAGTTCGCCAGGAAGTTCACCGTGTCCGCCACCTCCGCGTGGGGCATGTCCTTGGAGCACAGCCGACTGGGGTCCCGGTGGCCGCTCATCTGACAGATCAGATGAGGTCGGCCTTGGAGCGGAAGGACTCGGCGCTCCATGAAGGCGGACGACAAGTCGGCCCCTGGGCCAGCCCTCCAAGCTGCGTCAACACTTTTCGGAGTCGGCGGCGGCGGCGCCCTGCAGAGTCGGCGTCCTGGCCCGATGGGACCAGGTGGGAGCCGCCCGCCAACTCACCGGCTCTGTAAGGCGGGAGTTGACCAGCATATACGGGCGACATTCTTCACGTAAAAGTAGGAGCGCTGCCACATCTTCACCGACTTGATCAGCGGGATGGCAGGGAAGGGGTTGTCGGCCACCGGCCTCCGCATCACGATGAAGGTGCCGCATAGAGCCGGCACGCCGGCGACGTGTGTGCCGAGCTTGGCCTGGAAGAATTCCCCCCACAGCTCGATGGTGGGGAGAACGCCAAGGAAGCCTTCGCACAAGGAGGCGAAGGCGGCCAGCAACACCACCGTATTCGGAGTGAGATGGTGCGGCTGGAGCCCGTGGAACTTCAGGAAGGCGCGGAAGAAGCCACTCGCCGGCAGCCCTAGTCCGTGCATGAGGTGCGAGCGGAATATGACCCGCTCGTCCTCCTCCGGCGCCGGCGTTATTTCGCCCGCCGGCGCGGTGCGGGTCCGCACTAGGTTTTTACCGGGGATGCGGCGCGTCTGGCGGAGGAACTCGATTATGTCGTCGTCCACTTTGGAGCCGTCCACACGCCGGAGCGCGCGGCGGGAGGCGCAGCGGTGGAGGAGGAGCTCATCTCCGCGGCGTGGCGTGGTTCGGCGCGGCGGAGGCAAGAGGAAGACGAAGCAAGGAGGAGACGGAGCAAGAGGAAGCGGGGAAGCGGGGAGATGAGTGCGCGTGCGTCGCCGCCCCCCTCCTCCCGCCTACTTATAGGCGCGTGGGCTGAGAAGCCGATGGGGCGGGCGTGGGATTAACTGCGCCCAGTACCCCATGCCCCCACGATTTAACCCACGGGTTATGCGGCGCGATAACGGCGGGGAACCTAACCGCCAGCAGCGGCATAGCGGATCCGCCCGTGCGCCGAGGCGCGGTAGTGGCGGGCCCCGCCCGACAGGCCTGTCCCGTCACGCGCGTGGGTGGGCAGACTAACCTGCCGGCGTGGCGTGTGGCGGGCCCGCTGACCGGCGACTGGAAGCTTATGAGGCACGCTGCCCGGATCCCGCCACAACTTTCGAACCCTTTGAGGAGCAAGACGGCCTCCTGCGAGACCGACTCCAGCTAGTCGGCCCTAGAGAAAGACGGCAAGCCAAGTCCAGATTCTTCCACCGGAGGGATGAAACTGTTGAGGCTACTCGACATGTTGCCCTCGGCGCCTCACCAGCTTCGGGGACTACTGTCGGAGTAATGGGCCACGGGTAGGCAAACCTGAGCCCCTAGACCTTTTAAAACATCGGGGCAGGCTGCGCCCCTCAAGACACCAAGACGAAGAGCCGCCTTCTGAGAGTCGGCGGCAGAGCCGCCGACTGCCCCTCCCAGCCGAGTCCCAGAGACGGCCTTGAGATGAGCCGACTCCCAACTAGCGACTTCCGGAGAAGCCGGCTATGGGGAGTCGGCCCGCGACTCCAACCACCTCCTACCCACGTAATCACGGGCGGGACGGGGTGTGGCGGCTTGGCCCATCCTACATTCACGGCGAGGCATGGCCACAAGACGCCCGTCGACGGAGAGATCTCCGTCCGTGACATCTTGTTGCCACGCCACGAGATCAGCCCAGGCAGATCCACACTCCACGGCTGTCTGCGACCTAGAGGTGGCGGGACCCGCTGTCGGCGAAGTGCAGAGTCGATGAGCCGGAAGACGGACCCGTTGGGAGTCGGCCCCAGAGTCGGCCGCCCTCCCACGGGCCCGCACGCCATTAACCGTGACGAGACAGTGGAATGGCAAGCGGTGATCGCCCGCCAAAGCGGCGGCATTGTCGCCATGACCCCATGACCAAGTCAAGGCGTCATTAGAGGCGCTCTGATAATCCGCAGCCGGCAAGACTACCCATGGGACAGGGGCCTGTCGGCCCCATGACGGGCCGTCGGCAGGGCCTGCTAGTCTGCGGGCCCCAGAAGACGGCGTCCTAAGAGACAGACGGCTGGGACCCGCGCCCAGCCGGATTACCATTGTACCCCCTGGGGGTAGGCCTATATAAACCCCCCGGGGCACCCATGCAAGAGGTTGGACCCTAATAGTTTTAGACACACATAGAGGAAAGAGAAGAGCTAGCCGTGCCCTTCTCCTTCCCCACCCCGAACAGCTCAAGGAGCAACCTTGTACCCACTTTGCCATAGTGATCATGCGGAGACCCGCAGAGCAGCAGTAGGGGTATTATCTCCACGGAGAGCCCTGAAGCTGGGTAAGATTCGTCGGCGTGCATGCCTTCGCCTCATCCTGTTTCCAGGCACCGGCGACGTTCTACTCGCCCCCACCATGATAAGCCATCCTTTGGCATATGTCGCACCCAACCCCCGACAAGAGATGTTCAAATTGGTTGGATTCACTGTTTTGACTTTTTTTCTAACGTAAACATGACTGACCCTCATTCTAAAAAAAATCAGGATTTGACATTTTTCCTGCCGTCGTCGTCCTTGACAGTAGGGATACACAACCTACCGTCGAGGTCAATGATGGTGGGACTTACCGGCACCGTCATGATCATTTGATATGAAAAATACGCTACCACCAAGGCCTAGGCGGTAGGTATTATACCTTACCGCCACGCTCTCTAGCGGTAGCTAATTTGAACCGGCAGGATTGTCAGCGGTAGCCTAATTGACTAGTGACTTAGTGAGCTGAATGGTAAGGTATAAATAGCATATCTTATGTTCCACTACTGTAGTTCTCTTTAGGTCTAGTGGATAGCACACCTTGCTTTATACTAGAAGATCCTTGGTTTGATTTGTGTTGTTGCAATTTTTTACTTCTATTTTTTCCCAATAACAAAGAAGAATCTGTGCAATTAGTATGGGATATGGGTTAGTGTCAAAATCAAGGAAAAAAATAGCGCGCTATTTGAAATAGCGCAATGCTATAAACGAAATAGCGTGCTAATAGCACGCTATTTTGCAAAATAGCGTTTGACAGAACATTATTCAGATTTCAGCATATAGCATACAAATGACAGATATATCAACACAAATGACAGATTTCAACAGCTAAAACCAAGGCTAAAACATTGTTCAGATAACAAAGCACGGTCCAGATATAGGCATATAACACTGTTCAGACTTCATACATTCAGATTTCAGACAAACAAAGTAGACAGATAAATTAAACAGCCAACAAGCAAGATCCAGGATAGCAGAAATAAGGACTTAGGACTTAAGAAGCCAGCCAACAACGATGCAGAAGCTCAATCAGAAGCAGATGAACTTGTTGCCATGGCGACAGCGACCCGAGCAAGAGGATTAGAGGAGGCGACGAAGACCTGAGGAGGCTACGGCGGCCCGAGGAGGCGATGCAGCGACCCGAGGAGGCGGCAAGAGGCAGCCGGCCGTTGCTGGAGGAGACGGGCGAAGCACCGGCAGTCGCCACTGCCACCGTCGCCTCGTTCGATTTGGGAGGGCTCGCTCGGTAGGTTGGTTAGGGTTCTCTCGGATGGAGGAGAAGATATGCTTGGTTACTGGGCCAGAAAGCCCCAAAGTATAGTGGGCTGATGAAAAGTTCGTCTGAAAAAAAAACGTCATCAAAAAAATAGCGCCGATACGCGCTATAGCGCGCAATCGCCGTATTTAGCGCGAATAGCGCGAGTGAAATCTGCATAGTGTAGCGTTTAGTTTCCAGAAACGCTATAACGCGCTATTAGCGCCGCTATAGCGCGCTATTTTTTTCCTTGGTCAAAATATTTTATTTATCTGTAGCTAATTACCATTAGCTTCTTGTCGTTCAATTTTATTTTTTTATTTAGTTTTTTCCCAATAACAAAGAAGAAATTGTCCAATTAATATTGGATATGGGCTATTGTCAAAAATGATATTTTTATTTATTTGTAACTAATTACCATTGGCCTGTGCATATAAATGTTGTTGGTTATAAAACATATAGCACTTTCCTTATATGAAAACATATACAACTTGTAAAGCATGCCGCCCTTGTGTGAATGCAGCAAACATAAATGTGCAAACAGACCGTGGATCCAATGTATCAGGGTGAATCTATTGTACATGAGTTTCCAAAAAAAAATCTATTGTATCAGGCTTTAACAGGCTTTAGCCTCCCCTCCAACCAAATCAATTTTGTATTGATTTACTAGTAATAATCACGGCCCAGCCTACCAAATCAGCTGCTTCTTAGCCCATCTCAGCGCCTCCTTGCATGTGCCTGCCCTCTATTTACTTTCTAGATTCGCTGCTGCGATGTATGGTTTAAGTACTCCATTTTCTTTTGAATTTTTAAATCAGCAAAATAAAAAGGAAAAACAATAAGACCCTTTTTTTTGCGGGGAAAACTTTCAATCTATTCATCTTCAATCAAGGTAGTACAACGACTAAAAATAATAAAAATTACATCTAGATCCGTAGACCACCTAGCGACGACTACAAGCACTGAAGCGAGCCGAAGACGCACCGCTGTCATCGCCCCTCCCTCGCCGGAGCCGGGCAAACCTTGTAGTAGTAGACAGTCGGGAAGTCGTCGTGCTAAGGACCCGTAGACCAACGCACCAGAACAGCAACCGCCGCAGATGAAGAGTGTAGATCAAAAGAATCCAACCTGAAAACACACGAACGAAGACGAACGACGAACAGATCCGAGCAAATCCACCAAAGACAGATCTGCCGGAGACACAATTCCACACACCCACCGATGATACAAGATGCATCACCGGAACGGGGGCTAGGCGGGGAGACCTTTATTCCATCTTCAGGGAGCCGCCACCGTCTCGCCTTCCTGATTAGGACACAAACCCTAACAAAGCTTGAAAAAAGATCTAAAAACGGAGCCCTCCCACCGGCAAGGGCCGAGATCCACTCTACCTCCATGGCCATGGGGCCACCGGAGACGGGATGGACCGGTGCCGGCACCGATGTGAGGCAGAAAGCTAGGGTTCTTGGGGGGCGGCGGCAGGTCCAGAGCCAAAGGTTGTATCCGCCTTTGCGCGTGCTCTGTTGCTTTTTATCAGGAACTGGGGCACGTAAAAAAAACAATAAGACCCTAGCTAATCATGACACTGACATGCATTAGCACATGTAAAAATTGACTTGTAACATGAGCTCCACGCGTAGTAGCACCTGTGTCGTTAAGATTATTTTCAGTTGGTCAAAGTTATGTATGTATGCTAAAGTAAAGATGGGCTTCACATCACAAAATATGTACTGCTTTCTAAGTTATGCATGTTAAAGTAAAAAATGTGTTTTTTTACAACAATACATATCCAACACTAATTGGACAATTATTTCATGTTATTGCGCAAAAACAAAGTAAATAGAAAATAAAATATTCCTAAAATTGGAATCGAACTCTGTACCTTGTAGTGCAAAACCTAACGGCTAAACCTTGAGATTGCTAGTGTTTTCATATGAAACACACCTATTTATTGCTTCAAATTCGGCCGACCTACTCACTTCGGTTTCCGCTGGCCATCTTGTTTCAAATTAGCTACCGCCAAAGCCCATGGCAATAAGGTATTTTTCATGTCGAATGACCTTGACGGCGCCGATAAATTCCACCGCAATTGACCTTGGCGGTAGGTCGTGGATCCTTGCCGCCAGTGGCGGAGCGTGACCAGAATATAAGAGGGGGCCAACTTCGTATAAAACACACACGATATGCATGAAAACCCACACTACATATCCCCTAAAAACAAGTTGTGGAACATATATATGTAAGGGGAATTAGAAGACCATGTCATAATAAAGAAATTCACACAAATACAACGGATATAACTGGTTTGCACATGCCTGCGCATTGTGGATAAGTAAATTTTGGTGCTCCAAAAAGTAGATCACGTGGAATTATCAAACGACAACTAAACAAAACTAATAACTAGAGATCTTTCTACTCTTCCTACTTTTGGAATCAGCAATTATATCTTCACAACCAATTTTTTATGCAATTTCTCGTTCTTTTTGTAGAAGCAAACTGTATGCAAGAAAATCATCTTTTATTGTGTTGCACAACCTTGACTGTTGACTTGATAATCTTTAAGCGCAAGAAAGCACGCTTAGTTGTTAACAGGGAAAGCATGCTCAGTTGATTATCATTCATGTATATGACAGCAGTGCTACTGTGCTAAAGCATTGGGAGCTAATGGACATCTAACAAGAAAACACGTCGGTGTCCACGGCGATGGTGTCTGCCGCAGAGCGCATGCCGGGCGGCCGACTTTGGTGTGGTGCAGTGCCGTGTGCAAAGCTGCTGGCGGTCTGCTCCAAGCCTCAAAGGTTCAAACCATCGAGAAGCTGAGGATCAGCTGGCCAAGAAGAAGGGGGTAAAGGTCTGCTCGTCAGCCGCCGCCGTCGTTGAGGGATCAGGTCGAGGTCGTCGACGCTGGACGGGAAGGCAGGGAGGCATGGAGGGTGGCGATTGGGGAATGAGAGCTGAAGCGGCGCGTTGACTCAGTCAAGACATGAGGAGGCGCTGGGCTAGAGTCGTAAGTATTTGTAGTAGCAAAAAAAATTCACTTTGAAAAGGGGGGATCGTAGCCCAGTTTCATCTCCACTACGCTCCGCCAGTGCTTGCCGCCAAGGACGATGGCGGTAAGAAAAATGTCAGATTATGAAAATTCTAAAATGAGGGTTAGATCGTGCTTAATAATAAGTCAAAAATAAAGATCAAAACAGTGATTTCGGCTGTTCAAATTAGAGTGGCGGGCTCCACTAAAAAAAATTAGAGTGACGGACACGAACCGATGCTGTGTTTTCTCCTAGCCAGGGAGGCGAAACGGTAACTATACTCCAGAGCCCAAAAGAAAAAAAAAAGTACTCCAGAACCCAAAAGGCGCACGGGTCGGTGGGACCCGGCATCTGTCCCGATTCCCCGCGTGCAAATCACGCACACGCGGCCCACGAGGCGACAGACGGACGGACGGCCCGCCAATCGGACGCGCGGAGCCACGCGGCCCACACACGCAGGCTTGGAGGAAGGGGAAGGGATCGCGGACGCGAGGGCCCGTTATCAAATCCGGCTCTGAGCAGCCGCCCTATAAGATCCGCCGAGTCCGCCTGCGCCCGGCGGCACACCCCGAGGAAACCTCAGCCGCGATCGCCGGACCTTCCTCGTTCGTTCGCGGCGACGCTGCTGCAGATCAGTCCTACGCCGCGCGAGGGGCCGAGGAGATGTCGACGCCGGGCGGGGAGGAGGACAAGAAGCCGGCGAGCGCGGGCGGCGAAGGCGGCGGCGCCCACATCAACCTCAAGGTCAAGGGCCAGGTCTGCTCCCCCGTTCCTTCCTTCCCTGCCTGCCTCCCCTGTGCTCTTATTCAGATTGCCCTAGTCGCGATGGCCCTGTGTCCCTGGGTGTCCAAGGTGTGGCTTGTGATATAGATGGCGGAATCCCGTCGATTTGAGAGGGAGCGGCGTGTTGTGTGGCCGCGGTTTTCCTAGAAATTCGTTCGTGGTATGATATGCGCCATCGCGCGGCCGTGGTGTCGCGGGTGTACTGTGTACATGTAGTGGATTGACAAGCCTGCGTGATGTTAAGATTTTACTCTGCACCACTAGCACTAGTTATTTGATGCTGAATTTCTGTTGGAAGTAAACAATGGGGGCAACAGTAGCAAGATGAAACACTAGAACCCAACACCTGGATCGCTTCAGAATATTTGCAGTAAGATGTGTCTTCTGTACCGGCATTTTGTCAGTCAATTTTCAGTTAACGTTGTCCCATTTGTTCTTTTGTCAGGTAGTTACCGTTTTGTGCAACCATTGTATGCTGGTGTCAGTGTGCTCCTTGTGCATGCTAATTTGTTCATGAAACTTTGTTATGCAAGGACAGTGATGTTTTTATGTTTCTTGTTTCATATGGACAATTGTAGTGCTAGTGAACTTATTTTATCAAATGTAGGTGATTGGGTCCAGTTTCTGGTGGCAAAAACTCTAAACAAAGAATTTAGTATGTAGGTGATTGGGTCCAGTTTCTACAGTTGTGAAGTGGCTGCCAGAAGGACCACTTATCCGCACCAAATAGTTAGGCAAACGTTTCAACTGAAGCGTCTTTATTCTGTATGTCAATAGACCGATGCTGGCACTGGTAGTGACCAGTTTGGTAAAGCTTTTCAGACCAAATTTTTTGAGGTTGTTTGACAATATGCTTGCTAATTTAAGGACAGTGTGAGGCTTTTTTTTTCTTGTTTAATTAGGACAACTGTAGTGTTGCTGAACATCTTTTAAAAAATGAAGGTGATTGAATCCAAACTGTCAACAGTTAGAATTTAATATGGTATTGGTCACTGTTGGTAATGTGCAGTTGTGAAGTGGCTACCAGAAGGGAACACTTTCAGACCAAATAGTTAGGCAAAAGTTTTGTTTTAAGCATCTCTATTTCGTTACCAGTTTGTAGACATATTTTAGTAACTTGCAGTTGGCAAAGCCATCAAAACCATATAATGGGGTGGTTTGATTTGAAGAATCTCTTAACAATATTGCCTGCAGTGTATTTGTTTATTTTGGGGTAGTTGTGTTTAGTGACCAAAGCATCAGATTCTTTCTTTTTTTTTGTCAAATACCAAAGCAGCAGATTCTTGTTTCATACTTGGTTTCATGTTAAACCTTTTTCTTACAATTGTTGTACTACCCTCAATGAACAAGTCCTCATAACATCTTTCAAAGTTCAGAGAAGGAAGTGCTCTAATTGCTTGATATTGGTTAGAAGCACCTCATGGTAAAAACAGACTACATTCAGTGACCAAACTGAAAGGATGCACTGATTTATGCTAGTATGACTTAAGGTTGCGGGATTTATCCTGTAGATGGTTGTTGATTTCAGTAGTTGCAGTAGGATGATGTTGTGTTTTACTTCTCATTGTATATTTAATAATTTGCTTACTCTGTTTCATTGGCGCCTTGTCTCACCTTTCTGACCCCTGGTGTGTAGGATGGCAATGAGGTGTTCTTTCGCATCAAGAGATCTACCCAGCTGAAGAAGCTGATGAATGCCTACTGCGACCGCCAGTCTGTGGATATGAAAGCTATCGCGTTCCTGTTTGACGGTCGCAGGCTCCGTGCCGAGCAGACCCCAGATGAGGTATGTGGGGTCACCTTCTCACAATTCCTCAACCAATAACCCCCTTAAGATTTCTGAATCTTCTTTCGCCGCTGCTGTTTCAGCTTGAGATGGAAGATGGCGACGAGATCGACGCCATGCTTCACCAGACCGGAGGCCGCCTCCCTCCAAGTGCCTAGAAGAAGCTGTCGAAAGTCTCATTGTCGGTCTACAAGACTCTGATCCATCTTTAGAGCACATGAACGAATGAAAGTCTAAAAAGGAAACTTGTGAGGCTCTGGCCCCATGCCATAGCTGAAGGACATTAGGGGAGCTTTTGTTTAGTGCCGTTTGGGTACTTTGGCCTGTCATGACTCGTTTATCCATCCCTTAATATATCCACCTATCCAGTACTGTCTTTTTAGTACTCCCAATGATTTGAGATTGTTTTAGTTCCTCGAAGCTTTCTGTGTGTTTGGTTTCGCTTTGCATTGCCGACAGTCCGTTCTGTCCCGTGTGCGTTGGGCACACGGAGATGGGGAGCATTAGTTTTGTGTTGCCGCTGCATGGGTATTCGCGTGTTTACTGTTGAGATTTCCTAACATGAGCCTGCTGCTTTGATTGGATTATCTTATTGCTCTTAGTATAAGCCTGTTGTTGTTGTTAGACGGGAACGGGCTATTGGAATATTTCGTCTTTGTCGTCATGTCTTCTTGTAGCGTGCTGACTGAGTTCAGTCAGTACCGTGACACCGTGAGCTATCAGTGGAAGTGGGAGTGTTGTTGGTTTGGCTGCTGTACGGCGAAGTGTTATTTTCCTCAGGTGCATTGCTTCGTTGCTAAAATGAATCAAAATACTCTGATAGGGAACTAGCAGCTTTGATAGGGTACGACAAGTTTGGCCGGTCGTTTTGAAACGGCATGATAATATATAACGTCCACATGCTTCGACAGTTTGATCTCAAGAAGGACATGTTTTGTTGCTACTGAGTATTTTGGAAATTCACCAGAAGGAAACATTTAGGGTCATTCATTTTCTATGTATTTTTTGGGGAGAAATCACTTTTTATGTTTGCGATTTTGTCGGCATGACATACTCCTGGTTGTGTTCAATTTTGTTTGCAATTTTTCTAGAGATTCATTGTATCTATCTTTATCTCAGATTTTTCTTATTTAGCACCCGCGGTGGGCAATAAAAAGCACATAACAATTGTTATCACATTGGGAAACGTTTAAAACCGGCGTACCGGCCGAATCATTGCGCCGGTCTCACTCGCGCAGCACAACGCACTTCGTTGGACCCACACACCGTTTTGGCTACCTTATCTATTCAGTCACGCGTGGGATGCGCTCTCCTCCACCCCTTTTTCTTCTGCCCCCAGAACACATCTGTGCTAGTTCTTATCTCTATCCGCATCCTCGCCGGCACGGCACACAACTCCCGTCCCCCACTGCAAACCATTTGTTTCTCACCGATGCGAGTGTCTCCCCGGATTTGTGGTCAGCCAGCCACAGCGGCGCACGGCGTTGACTACTCCGAGCCGCCAGTGCGGCCGCACAAATCTGCTTCCTCGCGCCGGAGTTAGTGTTGTGCTGCCACCGCCGGCGACAAGGCGGACAACCTTTTTGGTGTTGCAATCAGTTGCGCCCTTCGACGGCGGAGTTGCATCCGTGCACGCCGGAGCTGCAACCGGCGTTTTTGGAAGCTGCAAGGTCGGTTCTTTTCCTATGATGTGAGTTTTGCTGGAAGCGGAGCTTTTTTTGCTGGAACCCGAGTAAATTTTTGCTCCAAACGTTCACTGGAGTTCCTAGTTGCTCATGTTGTTTTTGCTGGAACCGCAGTTTTCTTTTGCTGGAACTAGTGTTTGGTTTTGCTTCATCTGACCACCAGCGTTTTGGGGAGCTTCAAGGTTGAGTTGTTGCTGACATGATTTTTGCTGGAATCTTCGTTATTTTTCGCTGGATCAAGGGCGAACGGCGATGGTTGAAGCAACATGAAGGCGAATCTGGTGTTGCAACCACCACAGCAACGACCGACGAGCGACCGGGACGGCGAGAGTAGATATTGGAGGCAGGGGGAACCTCTACTGGCGACAATGGGGGGCGAGATGCTGCAACCGGCATTCGTGGTGCTACAGCGGGCATCACCGGAAGCTGGAACCAGCATTCCCGGTGCTGAAGCCAATGCACCATTTTTTGCATTTTTTGCTACCATCGTTTTGTGGTTTGCAATAACCAGTGTCAATTTTTGCTACCATCCCCTTTTTGATTTTGCTGGAACCAAGGCTCAGTTTTGCATGTTTGCTACCACTTGTGTTTTTATTTGCTGGAACAATACCCAATTTTTGCTACCACCATTTCTTGGTTTGTTGGAACGCCCAAATTTCCCAATTTTGCTACCAACGGTTTTTTTTATTTTTGCTGGAACCATCATGCTGTTTTGCTACGACAGGCAGCAATTTTTGCTGCGTCCAATAAATCGAGGGTGAGGTACAACACAAGCTCGACGACGGGTGTTGCGGCGCCCGTCGCCACCGGAGCTGCGGTCATCTCTACCGGAGTTTCAACAGCAGGGTGCCTGTGCACTCTGTTGCATGCGTGCCGACGAGAAACGCATGCGGCGACCAGCGGGGAGGGCAGCGACCGACGGCGAGGGCGGTGACCGGTGGCGAGGGTGGCGACCGGCGGTGAGGGCGGTGACCGTGGCAGGGCGGCGACCGTGGCGAGGGCGGTGACCGGTGGCGAGGATGGTGACCGGCGGCGAGGGCGGTGACCGGTGGCGAGGGACCTGCGACGGCGGTGCTTTGAGGGTTGTTGCCTGGGTCATCCATGGCGAGTGTTGGCGGCGGCCACTGCTTTTTTCGTGTATCCCCTCTGCTTTTTGTTGGATGCAATTATTTTATAGAAAACGATTGGGGCCGTGATCGTGACTACTGTGATTTAATCAGACGGCCGCATTGGCCGTAGAAAGTTTAGCCGGTCTTGGCGCCTATCAGTGCCTCGCGGCTAGTACAAAACCACCACTTTATAAATTGGTGCACTTTTCACCGCAGCGAAAAATTGACACTAGCAGAAAGAACTGATCGTAATGTTAAGCGCTTCGCTGATATCACTAACTGCCCGGGCCCACCCATTGTGCTGAGTTAGAAAATAACACTGCCACATGGGCATGTTGGCTAGGTCTCCTTCCTCCTCCACATGGGCATATCTACTAGGTCTTGCGTGGCACCGTAGCCATCGCGTGTTGCTCCCTCCTCCTCCGCCCCATCCCTCCTTACCCGCCTTCCCAGATGGTGAGGGAAGGCAGTGAATAGATGCCCAGGACAGCTCGATGTCGACAAGATCAAGGTGTGGAGGCATGCGTGGAGCTGGGCAAGAGGTCTCGCCGCCCTATGCGTGAGAGCTCTTTTGACAACTGCCCTTGGCTCCTTTCGAGCACAACGTCGTACGGTCCTTCCCAGTAGCTCACACACCGACCTCCTCCCCCTAGTCTCCCTCCCAAGCGAGAGAGACACATGAGCGCCGCTTCCCCTGGACGATCCCGCGCCCGACGCGGACCTGCTTTCCCCGCATCCTCCTGACCTTCTGAGCCTGTGCCGCTCGACTCAGCCGCCTCTGCTGCCGGAGCTCGGCGCCCACCTCTCGCCTCTGCTGTCCGAAGAGGAAGAAGACAAGTCAATGTCCTACATGGCAGTTTTTTTGTTTGCCAACTCAGCCCATGGGCAGGCCGGGCCAATTTGTGACTGATGTCTACTACACAACCTTCTTGTAGACGTTGTTGGGCCTGCAAGTGCACAGGTTTATAGGACAGTAGCAAATTTCCCTCAAGTGGATGACCTAAGGTTTATCAATCCGTGAGAGGCCTAGGACGAAGATGGTCCCTCTCAAGCAACCCTGCAACCAAATAACAAAGAGTCTCTTGTGTCCCCAACACACCCAATACAATGGTAAATTGTATAGGTGCACTAGTTCGGCGAAGAGATGGTGATACAAGTGCAATATGGATGGTAGATATAGGTTTTTGTAAACTGAAAATATAAAAACAGCAAGGTAGCAAGTGATAAAAGTATGCGTAAACGGTATTACAATGATAGGAAACAAGGCCTAAGGTTCATACTTTCACTAGTGTAAGTTCTCTCAACAATAATAACATAGATAGATCATATAACAAGCCCTCAACATGCAACAAAGAGTCACTCCAAAGACACTAATAGCGGAGAACAAACGTAGAGATTATGGTCTGCACGAAACCACCACAAAGTTATTCGTTCGGATAGATCTATAAAAGAGTTCGTACTAGAATAACACCTTAAGACACAAATCAACCAAAACCCTAATGTCACCTAGATACTCCATTGTCACCTCAAGTATCCGTGGGCATGATTATATGATATGTGTCACACAATCTCAGATTCATCCAACCAACATAGAAGTACTTCAAAGAGTGCCCCAAAGCTACTACCGGAGAGTCAAGAATGTGTGCCAACCCCTATGCATAGGTTCCCAATGTCACGAAACCCGCAAGTTGATCGCCAAAACATACATCAAGTGGATCGCAAGACATACATCAAGTGTTTTCATAAAAGACTCAATCCGATAAGATAACTTCAAAGGGGAAACTCAATTCATCACAAGAGAGTAGAGGGGGAGAAACATCATAAGATCCAACTACAATAGCAAAGCTCGGGATACATCAAGATCGTATCACCTCAAGAACACGAGAAGAGAGATCAAACACATAGCTCTTGGTACATACCCTCACGAGGGTGAACTACTCCCTCCTCGTCATGGAGAGTGCCGGGATGATGAAGATGGCCACGGAGATGGATCCCTCCGTGAGGTACCGTAAAGGGGTCCCGATTGGTTTTTCGTGGCTCGGAGGCTTGCGGCGGCGGAACTCCCGATCTATCTTACATTACGGAAGTTTTAGGGCTGACGATATATATGGGTGAAAGGAGAGCGTCGGTGGAGCTACGGGGGGCCCCACGAGGCGGGGGCACGCCCACCCTCGTGAGCACCTCTCGTATCTTCGACGTGGGGTCCAAGTCCATCGGTGGGTTTCCTTCCAAAAATAACTTCTCCGATTGATTTCGTTCCGTTTTGACTCCGTCGATATTCCTTTTCCTCGAAATCTTGAAATAGGCATAAAACAACAAATTTGAATTTGGGCCTCCGGATAATAGGTTAGTCCCAAAAAAAATATAAAAGTGGATAATAAAGCCCAATATTGCCTAAAACAGTAGTTAAAGTAGCATGGAGCAATCAAAAATTATAGATACGTTGGAGACGTATCAAGCATCCCCAAGCTTAATTATTGCTCATCCTCGAGTAGGTAAATGATAAAAAAGAATTTTTGATGCGGAGTGATACTTTGGCATAATTTCAATTTAATTCTTCTTACTTGTGATATGAATATTCAGATCGGAAAGATTCAAGACAAAAGTTCATATTGACATAAAAATAATAATACTTCAAGCATACTAATCAAAGAAATCATGTCTTCTCAAAATAGCATGGCAAAAGAAAGTTCATCCCTACAAAATCATATAGTTAGGCTATGCTTCATTTTCGTCACACAAATATGTTCCCAACTTCCATACCCCTGATGGCAAGCCAAGCAATTGTTTCGTACTTAAATAATCTCAAACTTTTTCAACCTTCACACAATACATGAGTGTGAGCCATGGATATAGCACTATGGGTGGAATAGAATATGATGATGGGGATTGTGTGGAGAAGACAAAAAAGGAGAAAGTCTCACATTGACGAGGATAATCAACGGGCTATGGAGATGCCCATCAATTGATGTCAACATGAGGAGTAGGGATTGCCATGCAACGGATGCACTAGAGCTATGAATGCTCAACAAAAGAAAACTAGTGGGTGTGCATCCAACTTGCTTGCTCATGAAGACCTAGGGCATTTGAGGAGGCCCATCGTTGGAATATACAAGCCAAGTTCTATAATGAAAAATTCCCGCTAGTATGAAAAAGACAACTTATGAGACTCACTATATGAAAAACATGGTGCTACTTTGAAGCATAATATATGAGACTCACTACATGAAGAACATGGTGCTACTTCGAAGCACAATATATGAGACTCACTACATGAAGAACAAGGTGCTACTTTGAAGCACAAGTGTGAAAAAAAAGGATAATAGCATTGCCCTTTTTTTTGGGACTTCTTTTTTTTTTGGCCTTTCTCTTTTTTTTGGGGGGCACAATGCTCTATTGAATGATGATCATCACACTTCTATTAGTTACAACATAAGGATAAAAACTCGAAACTAGAACAAGGTATGAATCTATATGAATGCCTCCGGCGGTGTACCGGGATGGTGCAATGAATCAAGAGTGACATGTATGAAAATTATGCATGGTGGCTTTGCCACAAATACGATGTCAACTACATGATCATGCAATGGCAATATGACAAAAGTAAAGTATGTCATAATGATGATGAAGCGAGCGGTGGAAAGTTGCATGGCAATATATCTCGGAATGGCTATGGAAATGCCATAATAGGTAGGTATGGTGGCTGTTTTGAGGAAGATATAAGGAGGTTTATGTGTGATAGAGCGTATCATATCAAGGGTTTGGATGCACGTGAAGTTTGCACCAACTCTCAAGGTGAGAAAGGGCGATGCAGTCTTGAAGAGACTAGCAATGGCGGAAAGGTACAAGTGCGTATAATCCATGGACTCAACATTAGTCAAAAGAACTCATATACTTATTGCAAAAATTTAGAAGTCATCAAAAACCAAGTACTACGCGCATGCTCCTAGGGGGGTAGATTGGTAGGAAAAGACCATCGCTCGTCCCCGACCGCCACTCATAAGGATGCACAAGTCAGGTACACTTCATGTTTCAAATTTGTTACACAACTTTAACCATACGTGCATGCTATGGGACTTGCTAACTTCAACACAAGCATTCTTTGAATTCATAATCACCCAACTAGCATGACTTCAATATTATTACCTCCATATCTCAAAACAATTATCAAGTATCAAACTTCTCTTAGTATTCAACACACTCATAAGAATCCTTACAAATCTTGTATGCTTAGCATATTAGAATTAAGCACATTACCATGCTATTTAAGACTCAAAATAATCTAAGTGAAGCATGAGAGTTCATCTATTTCTTCAAAATAAAACCAACATTGTGCTCTAAAAGATATAAGTGAAGCACTAGAGCAAATGACAAACTACTCCGAAAGATATGAGTGAAGATCAATGAGTAGTCGAATAATTATACAACTATGTGAAGACTCTCCCATTTAATAATTTCAGATCTTGATACTTTATTCAAACAGCAAGCAAAGCTAAAGAAAACTACATTGCAAGGATAGCACAACTCATGTGAAGAAGCAAAAACTTAGGCTCAACCGATACTAACCGATAGTTGTTGAAGAAGAAAGGTGGGATGCCTACCGGGGCATCCCCAAGCTTAGATGCTTGAGACTTATTTGAAATATTATCTTGGGGTGCCTTGGGCATCCCCAAGCTTGAACTTTTGTGTCTCCTTAATTCCTCTCATATCATGGTTTCTCTTTTTATCAAAAGCTTCATTCACAACAAACTCAACAAGAACTCGTGAGATAGGTTAGTATAAACCAATGCGAAACCTTATCATTTTCTACCGTAAAAAATCACTAACATTATTATTCAACATTGCATACTAAATGCCTCTGCATATTTAATACTCCTATCCTTAAATAGAATCATTAAACAAGCAAACATATGCAAACAATGCAAACATAACAGCAATCTGCCAAAACAGTACAGTCTGTAAAGAATGCAAGACTACCAATACTTCCCTGACTCCAAAAATTATGAACTAAATTTCCACTGTAATAAATTTATCAGATCTCAATATGCAAAAATATTCAACATTATACCACTCTCTGACTTTTCTAGAGAATTTTTGCAACAGCGATAAACTTTCTGTTTTCAAACAGCAACATGTATACTAGCAAAATAAGCATGGCAAAGGCTATCCTTGACTTTTTTATTGAAACTAAAGATGCAAAACATTATTCTAACTAACAGCAAGCAAAGCTAAAGAAAATAAAATGACGCTCCAAGCAAAACACATATCATGTGGTGAATAAAAATATAGCTCCAAGTAAAGTTACCGATGAACGAAGACGAAAGAGGGGATGCCTTCCGGGGCATCCCCAACCTTAGGCTCTTGGTTATCATTGAATATTACCTTGGGGTGCCTTGGGCATCCCCAAGCTTAGGCTCTTGCCACTCCTTATTCCATAGTCCATCGAATCCTTACCCAAAACTTGAAAACTTCAACCACACAAAACTCAAAACAAAACTCGTAAGCTCCGTTAGTATAAGAAAATAAAACCACCACTTAGGTACTGTAATGAACTCATTCTAAATTTATATTTGTGTAATATCTACTGTATTCTAACATCTCTATGGTTCATACCACTTAATACTAGCCATAGATGCATCAAAATAAGCAAACAACACATAGAAAACAGAATCTGTCAAAAACAGAACAGTCTGTAGTAATCTGTATCAAACGTATACTTCTGGAACCCCAAAAATTCTAAAATAAATTGGTGGACCTGAGGAATTTGTCTAGTAATCATCTGCAAAGAGAATCAACTAAATATCACTCTCGAGTAAAAAGTTGAAGCTAATCTCGTGAGCGCTAAAGTTTCTGTTTTTTACAGCATGATCATAAAGACTTCACCCAAGTCTTCCCAAAGGTTCTACTTGGCACAAACACTAATTAAAACATGAAACCACATCTAAAGAGAGGCTAGATGGATTATTTATTACTAAACAGAACCAAAAATCAAGAAACTAAAATAAAATTGGGTTGCCTCCCAACAAGCGCTATCGTTTAACGCCCTAGCTAGGCATGATGGTTTCAATGATGCTCACATAAAAGATAAGAATTGAAACATAAAGAGAGCATCATGAAGAATATGACTAGGACATTTAAGTCTAACCCACTTCCTATGCATAGGGATTTTGTGAGCAAACAACTTATGGGAACAATAATCAACTAGCACAGGAGGGTAACACAAGCATAGCTTCAAGATTTTAAGCACATAGAGAGGAAACTTGATATTATTACAATTCCTACAAGCATATGTTCCTCCCTCATAATAATTTTCAGTAGCATCATGAATGAATTCAACAATATAATCAGCACCTAAATCATTCTTTTCATGATCTACAAGCATAGAAAATTTTATTACTCTCCACATGAGCAAATTTCTTGTCATTCGGAATAGTGGGAGCAAACTCAACAAAATAACTATCATATGATTGGAAATTAAAATCAAGATGAAAAGTTTCATGGTTATCTGAAAGTGCAACTATCCCTAGGTGGTTTTGGTAATTCATAACAACATATAGCTCATTGAGCTAATGCTATTCCAAGACTATTATTTCAGGAAAGATCAATGAATGGCATGGCATGGATGATGAAAGTGGATCCCTCAAAATACTAAGGACAAAGGATTGGCTCAAGCTCAAAAGCTCAAGACTCTTCATTTTACATTTTAGTGATCCAAGATCACATTGAGTCTATAGGAAAAGCCAATACTATCAAGAAGGGATGAGGTGTTGGTTAATGAGCCTCTTGTTTCATGTGCTTAGTGATATGCTCCAAAACCCTCAACTACTTTCCCACATCCACAAATGACCTAAACCTAAAGCCAAAATCGGTCACACCGATTCTTTCTATCCGGCGCCACCGATACCAAAAGTCATAGCCACTGCCACAAACCCTAAGCAAATCGGTCATGCCGAGAGGGATCACGGTCACACCCAGATGGGGTTGCAATCTCTCTGTTTCCCTTCGTAACGCTTTGGTCTAACCGAAGTGAGCGATCGGTCCCACCGAGATTGCAATGTAAACTCTCTGTTTCCTTTTGTAACATTTTGGTCTCACCGAAAAGAGCAAATCGGTCCCACCGAGTTTACCTGACCAACTCTCTGGAAAGCTTATTACCAAATCGGTCTCACCGAGTTTGTGTAATCGGTCTCACCGAGATTACGTTATGCCCTAACCCTAACCGTATCAGCCTCACCGAGATGCATGTCAGTCCCACCGAAAATCACTAATGGTCACTAGGTTTACTAAATCGGTCCGACCGAGTTTAACGATTCGGTCCCACCGAGTTTGGTAAATTGTGTGTAACGGTTAGATTTTGTGTGGAGGATATATATACCCCTCCACCTCCTCTTCATTTGTGGAGAGAGCCATCAGACTGAACCTACACTTCCAAAGATCCTATTTAGAGAGAGAACCACCTACTCATGTGTTGAGGCCAAGATATTCCATTCCTACCATATGAATCTTGATCTCTAGCCTTCCCCAAGTTGCTTTCCACTCAAACCCTCTTTCCACCAGATCCAAATCCTATGAGAGAGAGTTGAGTGTTGGGGAGACTATCATTTGAAGCACAAGAGCAAGGAGTTCATCATCAACACACCATTTGTTACTTCTTGGAGAGTGGTGTCTCCTAGATTGGCTAGGTGTCACTTGGGAGCCTCAGACAAGATTGTGGAGTTGAACCAAGGAGTTTGTAAGGGCAAGGAGATCGCCTACTTCGTGAAGATCTACCGCTAGTGAGGCAAGTCCTTCGTGGGCGACGGCCATGGTGGGATAGACAAGGTTGCTTCTTCGTGGACCCTTCGTGGGTGGAGCCCTCTGTGGACTCAAGGCAGCCGTTACCCTTCGTGGGTTGAAGTCTCCATCAACGTGGATGTACGATAGCACCACCTATCGGAACCACGTCAAAAACATCCGTGTCTCCAATTGCGTTTGAATCCTCCAAACCCTTCCCCTTACTTTCTTACAAGTTGCATGCTTTAATTTCCGCTGCCTATACACTCTTTGCATGCTTGCTTGAATTGTGTGATGATTGCTTGACTTGTCCTAAAATAGCTAAAATCTACCAAACTCTAAAATTGGGAAAAGGTTAAGTTTTTCTTGGTCAATTAGTCTAATCACCCCCTCTAGACATACTTCAAGGTCCTACAAGTGGTATCGAGCTTTGGTCTCCATTTTCTTTGATTTCCATAGCTTTTGGTGGTCATAGCCTTGGTTTCACAACCTAGGAGAGTATGGCGTCTAGCGAGGGAAATTATCACCGTAGAGGTCCTTACTTTGATGGTACTAATTTTGCTAGTTGGAAGCATAAGATGAAAATGCATATTCTTGGACATAACCCTGCCGTTTGGGCAATTATTTGTATTGGCTTGCAAGGTGAATTCTTTGATGGGAGAGAACCGAACCGTGAAGCTAATGCGGAAGAATTGAAGATGCTGCAATACAACGCTCAAGCATGTGACATCATCTTCAACGGATTGTGCCCCGAAGAATTCAACAAAATCAGCCGTCTTGAGAATGCAAAGGAAATTTGGGATACTTTGATTGATATGCATGAAGGTACCGATTCCGTCAAGGAATCCAAGTTGGATGTGCTCCAAAGTCAGCTTGACAAGTTCAAAATGAAGGATGGTGAAGGTGTCGCTGAAATGTACTCTAGGCTTGCTCTTATCACAAATGAGATTGTCGGCTTAGGGAGTGAAGAGATGACCGACAAGTTCATCATCAAGAAAATCCTAAGAGCATTGGATGGAAAGTATGCTACCGTGTGCACATTGATCCAAATGATGCCAAACTACAAAGATCTCAAGCCAACGGAAGTCATTGGAAGGATTGTTGCTCATGAGATGTCACTCAAGGATAAGGAGGAACTTCACAACAAGTCAAGTGGTGCTTACAAAGCCTCAAGTGAAGCCCCCACATCATCAAGTGAGAAACCAACCTTCAATGAAGAATTGAGCTTAATGGTGAAGAACTTCAACAAATTCTACAAAAGTAGAAGCAAAGAAAGAAGCTCCAAGTCAAGGTCTTACAATGACAAGAGATCTTCTAGTCGAGAGCGCAATTGCTACAATTGTGGGAGACCCGGACACTACTCCAATGAGTGTACGGCACCCTACAAAAGAAGAGAAGATTCTCCAAGAAGAAGGAGCAAAAGAGAAGAATCACCACCAAGAGAGAGGAGGAGTAGAGATGATCGTTATGAACGAAGACCCTCATGGAGAAGTAAGGATTAGGAAAGAAAGGACAAGTCATCAAGGAGCTACACAAAACGAAGACATCAAGCTCATGTTGGTGAATGGGTTTCGGCTCCGACTCGACAATCACTCCGAGAGAAGCTATCACTCCGACTCGAATATACTCAAGATGAAGGTGTTGCCGGTCTAGCACTTGTGTCAACCAACTCCTACGACATATTTGACTCACCAAATGAAGGTGTTGGAAGATGCTTCATGGCCAAAGGTCCAAAGGTAACACATCCCGAGTATGTTGATTTTAATAGTGATGAAGATGACTTGCTTGTGGATGATGATTTACTTGTTGACAACTCTAGTGATGAATACTATGATGAAACGTCAATTAATCATGCTAATCAAACGAATGACAATGATAAGGAGAAAATTGAGCTTCTAACTAAAGAACTAAACACTCTTAAGTTGGCTCATGAAACTATCTTCGAAGATCATCAAGAACTTTTAAGGGCTCATGAGAAGTTACGCTTTGAAAAGCTCAATCTTGAGCAAGAGCATGAGTTCTTAAAGGCAATCAATGATGATATCCGCAAGAAAAGTTCTTCTTACATTGCCAAGCGTTTACTCTTATCTACTTACATGCCTCAAGTCAAGTCTAGTAACAAGTACAAGAAAGATACTTCCTCTAGTAGTAACAATAATAATGTCAAATCCAATGTAGTTGCTTCTAGTAGTTCTCTTGATTCCACTAATGATTCTCTTAGCCAAGTTACACTTGAGCAAGAAAATATTTTATTGAAGGGAATTATAGAGAAAGGTGTTTACAAGAGCCTTGCCGGGAGTAAGCAATTCGAGGAAATTATGCATAAGCAAGGAAGGCACCGGGAGAATCAAGGTGTTGGTTTTGAACGAAAGTTCAACGCCAATGGAGTTGAGTGGGAAGAAGATCAATACCCCAAGACAAAGTTTGTTCCTCAACAAGAGAAGTATGATCCTACTTCCTTCAAGGGGACACAAGCTCAAGATGATCTTCCACCACAAGACCACAAGAACAAAGGCTAGGACAAGATTCAAGAAGATATTGATGCATTTGAAGAAGCACCTAAAGCCTCGTTCAAGTGGGTCCCCAAGACTACGTCAAATTCTACTTCATCAAGTACAACTACAACTCCAAGGATTCCCATCAAGATGATGTGGATCCGGAAGAAGAAGAACTAGAGAGTTCTTGAGGGTGACTCCGCCAACATTCTTCACTCATATCATTTTGGCAAGAACAAGTGCAGTCAACTTTCACATCTTGCACTAGTTCAAGGAGTCACAAACCCTCATGTTGGTAAGGCAAGGGACAAGGTAACCTAATGTTTTCATGGACATCATCTTGTGTGTGCATCACTCTATGTCTATGGATATTCTTGTTTGTTCCTTGTGGGACTAACCCATGTAGGCAAGTTGAAAGTGCAACTCACTCCAAAGGATTGCTCCAAATGATCTACATCAAGATTGAGCATCTACATCTTCAACACCTACATGAAGTCATCATCGACAAAACCCAAGGTTAGTTCATCCCTCTAAGGGGATCTCACATCTAGGGGGAGCTTAACTCTAAGAATTGAGTCAAAGCAACTCTAATGGTGTGAACACATTAATGCATTATGTAAAAGTGGTAACCCCGCTTGAGCTTAAACAATGAGTATGACCTATGATAAAATGTTATCATTTGACTCCTAAGTCAATATACTCATATATAGATGACCTAGTCATCGCCAATTGCTTGATAGTTGCTAAAATTGGTTGTGCATGCTTTGCCACATATTTCAATTGCCATCTTATTGTGTGAGCATGTTGGTGCATATTTTACTCATTCAAGGACATCCACTTGTTGTTTTGTTTGTTTGGATTCTTTTCTTTGTGCCAAGTGGATGGACAAGAATGCCTAAGAACCTTCTTTAGCTATCTATGCTTTTCTCGTCTCAAACTCTATTCATGCTACATCACAAAAATTTGATCAAGCCAGATTCGAACCACTCTGTGTGAGGAGCACTCGGAGTCCCCGATTCGTCATAGACTTAAACTTCCAAAACCTCTTAGTGATTCTCGGTCTGACCGATCCTTCCATTTCGGTCCTACCGAGATCATCAAGTTGATCTGAGTTTTCAATCTCGGTGCAACCGATTTGAACTTTCGGCCTCACCGATTTGTCAGAATCGAACACGATTATGCATCTCGGTGCCACCGAGTTGTTCCACTCGGTCACACCGACAGGGTCGATCTATATATAGCCACGGGCAAAATTTTGGAAATTTCTCCGAAACCCTTTGCCCGCGCAACATTCGCTTCCGCCATCGTGGTCTCCGGATCGTCTCCTCGCCGCCTGACCTCACATCATTTGGTCTCCGCCGCCGTCAACGGATTTTGTTCCCGCCGTTGTCGTCGTAGCAAGTCCATCGCCAAGATAGGGTATGGACTTAATCTTTGTGCTATCCACGTCTGATTCCTGGCACATTGTTTTCATATTGATTCTTGCCACGATTGAAACTCTTCTATCTAGCCAAAGTAGTTCATAGATTAGATGTGATTCAAAATTTTAGGGTTAGGTTTCATGAAACCATCTCGGACCCACCGAGTTGAAAAACTCGGTCTCACCGATTGGCTTATGCCATTGCACTAGTGACTCTCGGTCGACCGAGAATTACTAATCGGTGCAACCGATTTGAGGATTCTGTGAAACCCTAGCGGTCTCGGTACCACCAAAGCTGAAACTTCGGTCCAACCGAGATCATCGATTTAGGTTCCAAAAGCTGCCGGTATCACCGAGTTTGAAAATCGGTGGATCCGAAATGCTTCGTGGAAAACTAAGACTGAACTTTTGAGTCATTCTTTGCAAAAACCTCTGCATTTTGTGATGCTCATATTTTCTATCTCATCTATAACTCTTCACGAGGTCGTGAGTCAGCTTTTGCGGTATGTCCGATCAAAGTGACAGCCGAGCAGTCAAGAGCAGATGGACTTGAGTGAGGGCACTAGTCCCTCAACTTCAGATGAAGGGAGCAGAAGTACTCCTAGCAGTTTGCCTAAGGCTGCAACTAGGCAAAGGAGGAAAAGAACTTCAGATTCAGACGATGAAGATTACAAAGCTGAGGAAGATGAGGCTACTTCCAAGAAAGTGGTGCTCAAGAAGGAATATGGCTCAGCAAAGAAAGAATACAAAGCCGTGCATGAAGACCAAAAGGCCTGCAGGAAGACAACCAATGTCCAAAGCAGTGTCTACACAAGCTTCTTGGAAACCCAACCCAAAGAACCATTTCTGTAGAAGGGAAGAAAAGAAAGGAAAGGGTCAAGAAGACCATGGCGAGTTGTTGGTCAACCTTCCATGATGGAAGAGGAAGAGCTTCTTTGCACCAGCTCCAAAGGCACCAAAGCTTATGGGTGATGCTATTAGATCGGGGCTGCCACATCCAAGCCCAAGGAAGCACCCAAAGCTGCCCCAAGGCCAAGTCTGCACCAAAGAGGAATACGGGAGTATTCCATTCTTGAGAAGAACAAGGCCCCAAAGTGCTCGAGGATCTTGATGAGGGAGATGAAGAAGGACATGTTACGAGGAAGCTCAAGCCCAAGATACCAGACCACAATGATGCCCATCATGTGGCTGAGGACATGAGAATCGAGGAAGGATCTGTGAGACTGTGGAGAATGGAAGATCCATATGCTTCAAGAAGAAGAACTGTTGTTGACTACGGGTTCCACACAAAGGAACAGCGGGACTTCTATGAAACAATTACATTGGACAAGAAGCCCATAGTCTGTGACATGAGGTGGGTTGACTGGAAATTCATCAAGGAAAATGAACAGCACTATCACGGAGTGCAAGACAGCTTTATTGCTTGTGGAGTTGCAGATTTTGTTGGAATGAAGTTCACCAACTGGAATGATGAGCTTATCATGCAGTTCTACTCCACACACACTTTTACCCAGATGGAAGAATAGTTTGGATGTCTGAAGGTACAAGGTACCAGTCCACTATTGAAGAATGGGCAAGTCTGATCAATGCCCCCAAGGAGAATGAGGATGACCTAGACATTTATGCAAAGAAAAAGATGGGTCACAATTCAATGGCTCACATGTACAAGGAAATTCGAGACAAGGCATTAGAGACTCACAAGTTTGGATCAGTTCACTTTCTGCTGTCAGGGTTGCCAACCATAAATTGGATTCTGAGGCACACTTTGTTGCCCAAGTCCGTGACCACAACATGATCATAGGGCATGCCATCAACATGTTGCATGTGTTTGATGTGCCACGAAGTTCAAAGTCATGAGCACGATCATTGAAACAATCAAGAGGACTGCAGCAGATCAAAAGAGGAGCTGTGGATATGCACCTCAGATTCAAGAATTGATAAACTCAAAGATGGGCACAGGAAAATATCAGTTGGATAAGGAACACTTTCCACTTTATCCAGACTTTGAGGACAATGAGGTTGTCATGAATGAAGATGATCCACAATCAGTTCAAGCTCGGGAGAAGAGGGAGAAGGCAAAGAGGAGAAGGCTGCCAAGATGCCAACTCAAGAGGAGGCATCTGAGTATTTCTTGAAGAACAAGAAGGAGCAGCTCGGATACTTAATAGCATCAACCCTGAGGATTGAGAAGGGATTGGCCACCCTCACTCAAAATCAGGAGAGCTTGGAGAGAATCATAGAACAAAAGTTCTATAACTTAGATGTGAAAGTGGCGAGATTGATCTGCGGTGGAGGAACTACAAGATGGCATGCAGGAGAGGAAGGGCAAGACTACCACCAATGTGTTTGCTGAGTTCCCGAGCCCAGAGGTCATATGCAGTGCAGTGTGAGACACTAGAGCGGCAACTTCATCTGCACTGACCATGACCTCGGTGCCACCAGCTCTAGCATCTACATCAGCTCCAGCTCCATCTACTTCAAGCTGAAGCTTTCGTCCTCGGCATTATCCGGACTCCACCACCGTAAGATCAAGCACGAGAGTCGATCTAGCACTATGCATTTTCTATGAACTTTTGGTAACTTGTTGCCAAAGGGGGAGAAAAATGTATAGATCATAGGCTTCGAGAGAGAGTGTTGCTTTTGTTCTCTCTTGCTTTATTTGATGGTTTTTCAATCTTTGTTTGCTTTTGGTTGAGATACTATGCTTGTGAGACATTGATGATCATGTGTTTGATCATAAGCTACACTTATGCATGCTTGATATTATCCTATCTATCTTATGTGATCACTCACTATGCTTGGTGATGAGTGCATGTATTCATTGTTTATTATTTTGAGCGCTCCACCAAGATGTATGTGACATGGAAGAGTAACCCATGAGCCTAATTCATTGTGCATTTGCAGTCCAAAGCAAATCTAAAATTATGCACAAATTTAGGGGGAGCTCTTGCTTATCACATACTTCTCAAAGCGACGATGTTATTTAAATTTTATTATCATTTGTCGAAGCTTTGATCTATATGTTGTCATCAATTACCAAAAAGGGGAGATTGAAAGTGCAACTATCCCTAGGTGGTTTTGGTAATTCATAACAACATATAGCTCATTGAGCTAATGCTATTCCAAGACTATTATTTCAGGAAAGCTCAATGAATGGCATGGCATGGATGATGAAAGTGGATCCCTCGAAATACTAAGGACAAAGGATTGGCTCAAGCTCAAAATCTCAAGACTCTTCATTTTACATTTTAGTGATCCAAGATCACATTGAGTCTATAGGAAAAGCCAATACTATCAAGAAGGGATGAGGTGTTGCTTAATGAGCCTCTTGTTTCATGTGCTTAGTGATATGCTCCAAAACCCTCAACTACTTTCCCACATCCACAAATGACCTAAACCTAAAGCCAAAATCGGTCACACCGATTCTTTCTATCCGGCGCCACCGATTCCAAAAGTCATACCCTTGCCACAAACCCTAAGCAAATTGGTTCATCGATAGGGATCTCGGTCTCACTGAGATGGGGTTGCAATCTCTGTTTCCCTTCGTAACGTTTCGGTCTAGCGAAGTGAGCGATCGGTCCCACCGAGATTGCAATGTAAACTCTCTGTTTCCTTTTTGTAACATTTTGGTCTCACCGAAAAGAGCAAATCGGTCCCACCGAGTTTACCTGACCAACTCTCTGGAAAGCTTATTACCAAATCGGTCTCACCGAAGTTTGTATGTCGGTCTCACCGAGATTACGTTATGCCCTAACCCTAACCATATCGGCCTCACCGAGATGCATGTCAGTCCCACCGAAAATCACTAACGGTCACTAGGTTTACTAAATCGGTCCGACCGAGTTTAACGATTCGGTCCCACCGAGTTTGGTAAATTGTGTGTAGCAGTTAGATTTTGTGTGGAGGCTATATATACCCCTCCACCTCCTCTTCATTTGTGGAGAGAGCCATCGACTGAACCTACACTTCCAAAGCATCCTATTTACGAGAGAGAACCACCTACTCATGTGTTGAGGCCAAGATATTCCATTCCTACCATATGAATCTTGATCTCTAGCCTTCCCCAAGTTGCTTTCCACTCAAACCCTCTTTCCACCAGATCCAAATCCTATGAGAGAGAGTTGAGTGTTGGGGAGACTATCATTTGAAGCACAAGAGCAAGGAGTTCATCATCAACACACCATTTGTTACTTCTTGGAGAGTGGTGTCTCCTAGATTGGCTAGGTGTCACTTGGGAGCCTCCGACAAGATTGTGGAGTTGAACCAAGGAGTTTGTAAGGGCAAGGAGATCGCCTACTTCGTGAAGATCTACCGCTAGTGAGGCAAGTCCTTCGTGGGCGACGGCCATGGTGGGATAGACAAGGTTGCTTCTTCGTGGACCCTTCGTGGGTGGAGCCCTCCGTGGACTCGCGCAGCCGTTACCCTTCGTGGGTTGAAGTCTCCATCAACGTGGATGTACGATAGCACCACCTATCGGAACCACGTCAAAAACATCCGTGTCTCCAATTGCGTTTGAATCCTCCAAACCCTTCCCCTTACTTTCTTGCAAGTTGCATGCTTCAATTTCCGCTGCCTATACGCTCTTTGCATGCTTGCTTGAATTGTGTGATGATTGCTCGACTTGTCCTAAAATAGCTAAAATCTACCAAACTCTAAAATTGGGAAAAGGTTAAGTTTTTACTGGTCAAGTAGTCTAATCACCCCCCCCCCTCTAGACATACTTCAAGGTCCTACATTATCATTATTCTTTAAAGCATACGTGTCATCACAATAATCATTATAGATAGGAGGCATGCTTTCATCATAGTAAATTTGCTTATCAAAGCTTGGGGGACAAAAAATATCATCTTCATCAAACATAGCTTCCCCAAGCTTGTGGCTTTGCATATCATTAGCATCATGGATATTCAAGGAATTCGTACTAACAACATTGCAATCATGCTCATCACTCAAATATTTAGTGCCAAACAATTTAATGCATTCTTCTTCTAGCACTTTGGCACAATTTTCCTTCCCATCATACTCACGAAAGATATTAAAAAGGTGAAGCGTATGAGAAAAACTCAATTCCATTTTTTTGTAGTTTTCTTTTATAAAATAGACTAGTGCTGAAACAAGAAACAAAAAGATTCGATTGCAAGATCTAAAGATATACCTTCACTTACCTAGCCTCCCCGGCAACGGCGCCAGAAAAGAGCTTGATGTCTACTACACAACCTTCTTCTTCTAGACGTTGTTGGGCCTGCAAGTGCACAGGTTTGTAGGACAGTAGCAAATTTCCCTCAAGTGGATGACCTAAGGTTTATCAATCCGTGAGAGGAGTAGGACGAAGATGGTCTCTCTCAAGCAACCCTGCAACCAAATAACAAAGAGTCTCTTGTGTCCCCAACACACCCAATACAATGGTAAATTGTATAGGTGCACTAGTTCGGCGAAGAGATGGTGATACAAGTGCAATATGGATGGTAGATATAGGTTTTTGTAAACTGAAAATATAAAAACAGCAAGGTAGCAAGTGGTAAAAGTGAGCGTAAACGGTATTGCAATGATAGGAAACAAGGCCTAAGGTTCATACTTTCACTAGTGTAAGTTCTCTCAACAATAATAACATAGATAGATCATATAACAAGCCCTCAACATGCAACAAAGAGTCACTCCAAAGACACTAATAGCGGAGAACAAACGTAGAGATTATGGTCGGGTACGAAACCACCACAAAGTTATTCGTTCGGATAGATCTATAAAAGAGTTCGTACTAGAATAACACCTTAAGACACAAATCAACCAAAACCCTAATGTCACCTAGATACTCCATTGTCACCTCAAGTATCCGTGGGCATGATTATACGATATGCGTCACACAATCTCAGATTCATCCAACCAACATAAAAGTACTTCAAAGAGTGCCCCAAAGCTACTACCGGAGAGTCAAGAACGTGTGCCAACCCCTATGCATAGGTTCCCAATGTCACGAAACCCGCAAGTTGATCACCAAAACATACATCAAGTGGATCGCAAGACATACATCAAGTGTTCTCATAACAGACTCAATCCGATAAGATAACTTCAAGGCGAAACTCAATTCATCACAAGAGAGTAGAGGGGGAGAAACATCATAAGATCCAACTACAATAGCAAAGCTCGGGATACATCAAGATCGTATCACCTCAAGAACACGAGAAAGAGAGATCAAACACATAGCTACTGGTACATACCCTCAGCCCCGAGGGTGAACTACTCCCTCCTCGTCATGGAGAGTGCCGGGATGATGAAGATGGCCACCGGAGATGGATCCCCCCTCCGGCAGGGTACCAGAAAGGGGTCCCGATTGGTTTTTCGTGGCTCAAGAGGCTTGCAGCGGCGGAACTCCCGATCTATCTTCTGTTCTGGAAGTTTTAGGGTACGACGGTATATATGGGTGAAAGGAGAACGTCGGTGGAGCTATGGGGCCCCCACGAGGCAGGGGGCGCGCCCGGGGAGGCGCGCCCCACCCTCGTGAGCACCTCCCATATCTTCCGACGTGGGGTCCAAGTCCATCAGGTGGGTTTCCTTCCAAAAATAACTTCTCCAGATTGATTTCGTTTCGTTTGACTCGCTCGATATTCCTTTTCCTTGAAATCTTGAAATAGGCATAAAACAGCAAATCTGGGCTGGGCCTCCGGTTAATAGGTTAGTCCCAAAAATAATATAAATGTGGATAATAAAGCCCAATATTGCCTAAAACGGTAGATAAAGTAGCATGGAGCAATCAAATATTTCTAAATTGGTGTTTTTCTGCTAATCGCGTCACAAATGTGATGGTTCAGTGCTTTTTACTCCATGGTGGGAGTATCATGCATGTCAAATGAACAATTGTTCTTACTCGTAGGGTTGAGTATTGTATTATGATATCATAATATGTTATATGCTACTATGTCATGCAGCGCAATAAATGGAATCATCTTATCTAGTCCCTTCATCCATGAATAAAGTGCACATATAAAAATTTTAGGATAAATTATGAAGCAAAATACATTGAAAGTGTGCAAGCTACCATCTTTCTATTTTTTAATTACCCCACCTTCAATGAGCTAAGGTTGTTGTCAATGCACCGGTGCTTGGATGAGGTGCTAAGCACATTAAATAGCTTAGCAATTATACTTGTCAATGCATATGTGCTTAGCTCTGTTCCTTTAATGATTTAGCAACTAAAATTCTCCATGCATTGGTGGGCTTCTTTCATTTAAATGTTTTGCTTAGGTTCTGATGAGCACACTGGTACATCATACATGACATTTGAGAAAAGTCCACAATTTAGTTGGAAAGAATTACTAAGCTGAATCAAGCAAACACATGGCCAGGTGAACGCTAATTTATGTTCATACCACTATCTTGATGGATGCACTTTCATCTCCATTGTTGTTGGTTGAACTTAGGTATCACATGGAAGAAATCCAACAACCTATGAGCTCTTGAAGCAACCAGTTTGGAGGAACAAGTTTGGAGAAAACAAGTTTCAAGTGAAGCTGATGCTGTCAGTTTTTCCCTCTGATGTTTTTTTGTGCCACACCCATGTAGTGGAGAGACAGGGCCATAGGGGTACATCAACATAAGCTACATCAAATTATATTTCCAATGCAAAAAACCTCACATCATTTGGAGTTGTGAGTCAAAAGTTCTAGTCATTCTCGTGGAAGGTGTCCGGACTGTTAAGGCTTCGTGAATTTCCGAGGAGCTCTGCAACAACTCCCAAAGTTGACTGCTTATTCACCCAAGGAAGCCATGCAAACATGCTTACTTTTGAAACCTTTTTCACACCTAGTTAAGGGGGATTGTCCCTGCTATAAAATCCCATCTCCCCCATCCTCTAGAAAACCTTTTTGTCAAACCATTCAGCTACAAGCTTATGCAGCAAGACTGCTAGAGAGATCCGAGAGATCTTGCTACCTTTGCTCTTGTGAGTTCATTCGGATTCGCGAGAAGGAGCCTCTGGTTCCCCTAGTTCGTGCTCTACGGTTCCGGCCGTTTTGTGTGGATTAGTCCCGGTTTGTGGTTCTGCGATTGTTCGGACAGTGGGTTGGAGTTCTTGTAGCTTCGGTCAGCCATCCCCAACGAACGGGTTGCATCCAACCTTGCAGGTATAAAGCTAGTTATCCCGGCTGCTTGCAGCTAGTTATCCCTCCTGATTCGATCATACGACGTGAAGATCGGGCCACCCTCGGGCGTGAACTCGTTCATCGGGTTCACACATATCATCTGGCATCAGAGCCTTCGTTGACACGGTGGGATCTGTTATTTGAGTTTATCTTGCTATCATCCTTTAGATCGCGTGTTTTTCATGCTATATTTTCTGCCCTAGACGTCTAAAGCCCCACCAAAAATAAATCCAAGCCTTGTTGGTGCTGAGATCTTGTTGTTGCATACCTTGCATGTTCTTCATCTTTTTAGATCTGCACCAAGTTCATCTTTGTAATTGCTTTCAGATTTGGTTGTTGTGCTTTGGAAAAAGAGAGAAAAAAAAGAGTGGCAAAAAAATCAAAGAGAGAAAAAAAAGAGTGTTGTGTAAGATCCAAAAGTTTCACCTTGGTAGAAAAATTTCAAAAGCTTGTGTGTTGTGTATTCTTAATCTTAGTGCAAAGGTGCAACAGATCTATCCCCATATTTTCTTGGTTTGCATCAACTTGATTTCAGCACAAGCCCCTTTTTGTTTACCCCACCAAGCTCCACCAAAAATCGAAGCTAGTTCTTTGATCCCTGTCTTTCAATCACTTTAACACATCCGGGAGAAGCACAATCTAATGTGAACTCATAAGAACTTTGGTGAGTAAGAGGTGAGGTTGTGTGATTCCACGAAAATTATCCTATTCCACTTTAGCCCTACTAACATGGCAGAATCTACACCAAGTGTGCGTCGAAAGAATCATGGAGAAGGAAATTGTTCACCCGCGCTGATGTGCAGCAACTCGAGAACAAAATACTCCGAGCCATGGAGAGGATGCTTCACGAGCGCCCTCCAACATGTGGTGATAGGGTTCGACACCGACAATACCCTGTTGCTCATGAAGTGCAGCAAAGAATACATGCTCGAGGGCATGATGTTGCTGCTCGTGGGCGTGTCACTACTTCTCATGAGGGGCAACAAAGAAGACATGCTCGAGAGCATGGTGTTGCGTCTCGTGGGCGTGAGACCGTTGCTCCTGAAGTGCAACAAGGATGTCATGCTCGAGGGAGAAGTTGTGGCACCCATCGACACAACAACAACCCACCGCAAAGCATGGCCGTGGTTGATGGAGCGGCTCCGGTGATTCATAGCCCATGTTCACCTAAGAAGCTCACTCCTAATGTTGGCATCTCAACCACCACCATTGTCCCAACATCCAGGAAACATGTGCCACAAATTCCATGTGAGGAAGAGAGTCCACAATCCAAAATCCCACAACTTGAGAGTGATAAGAAAAGCAAGTTGAGTGACTCCACCAAAAGTGAGGAAGAGTGTCCACTTTCAAAAATCCAACCACTTGAGAGTGAAAAGAAAAATGAGTTGTGTGACTCCACCAAATGTGAGGAAGAGTTTCCACTTTCCACAATTCCATATATTGAGAGTGATAAGAAGAGTGGGGTGAGTGAGTCCACAAAATGTGAGGATCAGATTGTTCATCATGATATTAGAGAAATGCAAGATCCCCACCTAGATATACCACACATTCAGGGAGAGAGGATTAATGAGTTGTGTGAGTCCACTAAATGTGAGGTTGAGATTTTTTCAACAAGAGAATAGCAAGATGAGTGATCCACCACCATGGGAAATTAGTAGTCCACCAAATGAAAAGAGAGAGGGACATTCAATAACTAACCTTTCACAAAATTCTCTTTCTTTGCAATATGTGCAGGTGCAAAAGGCATACATGTCAGCTCTCTTGCAACGATGGGAGATTGAGATCCAAGATCAAATATGGAGGACATGGAGTACCACTACACAAGGTGCGTGTGTGAAGATTGATTTTCAGAAAGGCATTCAAGTACTCAATGAGGTAAAATAAAAAGGATTTTCCATTTTGATGAAGCCAAAGGTATGCACTTATGAGTTTTTAAGCAATGGCGTGATAAGATTAGAGAAAAATTGTTTCGTACATCATCCATCCAGCAATATGATTTTGTTAATCTTGAAGAGGCTATTAAAGATCCAATAAAACTGGATGTTGCACATGATTATTCATCATTTTCTTTTCCTAGTTATTTTGTATTGTCCTCGTGCTATAATTTTGCAGACCAAATGAAGTTGAGGACAACTTTTCTCCTAGAGAGGGAGGCTGATAAGAACATGATGATGATGGGTTATAAATTTGTACTCCATGGAAACGTTTGCTGGAAGGAACTCCTAAGTCGAACAAAGCATCATATTGGCATCGTTCACAAGATAGCAAAGTTGAAAACTAAAATTCTCTATATCATGAAACCTTTGCATTATGCGTTGGTATTGCCCTGCTTTCTTTTGTGTTATGACCAGGTAGAGTCGAGGACGACTCCTTTTCAAGAGAGTGGGGATAATGAGGACATCTTGGTCATTGAAACAACACCAATCATCCCTGGACATACTCTAAGTTGTGACAAATAAGTACCTGATCTGATGCAACACAAATTCAAAGGTGAAAGCTACAAATGAGGATTGCATCATTTCTTTGCATGGATATTGTCTACTTCCCTTCTACTTATCTTTTGCAGATCAAAGAGAGTCGAGGACGACTCTTCATCAAGAGAGGGAGGATGATGAGCACATTGGTACATCATACATGACATTTGAGAAAAGTCAGTAATTTAGTTGGAAAGAATTACTAAGCCGAATCAAGCAAACACATGGCCAGGTGAACGCTAATTTAAGTTCATACCACTATCTTGATGGCTGCACTTTCATCTCCATTGTTGTTGGTTGAACTTAGGTATCACATGGAAGAAATCCAACAACCTATAAGCTCTTGAAGCAACCGGTTTGGAGGAACAAGTTTGGAGAAAACAAGTTCCAAGTGAAGCTGATGCTGTCAGTTTTGCCCTCTAATGTTTTTTTGTGCCACACCCATGTAGTGGAGAGACAGGGCCATAGGGGTACATCAACATAAGCGAAATCAAATTATCTTTCCAATGCAAAAAACCTCACATCATTTGGAGTTGTGAGTCAAAAGTTCTAGTCGTTCTCGTGGAAGGTGTCCAGACTATCAAGGCTTCGCGAATTTCCGAGGAGCTCTGCAACAACTCCCAAAGTTGACTGCTTATTCACCCAAGGAAGCCATGCAAACCTGCTTACTTTTGAAACCTTTTTCACACCTAGTTAAGGGGGGTTGTCCCTGCTATAAAACCCCATCCCCCCATCCTCTAGAAAACCATTTTGTCAAACCATTCAGCTACAAGCTTATACAGCAAGACTGCTAGAGAGATCCGAGAGATCTTGCTACCTTTGCTCTTGTGAGTTCATTCGGATTCGCGAGAAGGAGTCTCTGGTTCCCCCTAGTTCGTGCTCTCTACGGTTCCGACGTTTTGTGTGGATTAGTCCCGGTTTGTGGTTTTGCGATTGTTCGGACAATGGGTTGGAGTTCTTGTAGCTTGGCCACCATCCCCAACGACGGGTTGCATCCAACCTTGGTAGGTATAAAGCTAGTTATTCCGGCTGCTTGCAGCTAGTTATCCCTCCCGATTCGATCCTACGACGTGAAGATCGGGCCACCCTCGGGCGTGAACTCGTTCATTGGGTTCACGCCTATCAGGTTCACGCGCTTGGCATTGTTCTTCCTGGTATCACCACACTCATCTCTCTACTCTTAATTGACTTGCCGCATTAGATTTTTTGTCTACATGAGCAGGCTTAGCACATGTACAAGGTGAAGCACTGGGAGGGGCCTAAGTGGATGTAGAAAGTGAGGAGACAATGTGTTGAATGTTATTGGTCTTGATTACCGTGTAATGAGAGAAGCATTTTTTCTATTTTAAAATGCATTGGAAAGATAAAATTACACTTTTTGTGAATAAATTTTAAATGTCAAACGTACACTTATTCGTGGACGTAGAAAGTATGATACTATGCCCTATGAAGATAGTAATACACTAGTATTATAGTGATCTGAAACGTCATGTTACAGAGGAAGCATGATATTTCCCGATGCAAATAGCCTTTTTGACATGTTGAGGTAGTAACAGAATTAGATTGTTATAATCAGAATGCTGAAAACATGTACTATTAGTATTAGATGGTCGAGAATTTCGATAGATTGCTCAAAACTAAGGCCTTTTTTGGTTTGAAGGAATTTTATAGGATATGATTTCTGTAGGAAAAATTCCTTTACTGTCCTTTGGTTTGTAGGAATAGAATCCTATTTCTATGGAGAAATTCTTCTTATCCATCACATTTTATAAAAAAATAAACATTAATCTGGACTCAATGAAAAAAAAATCCTATGATGTGAATCAAAGGACATCTTTTTTCCTATTCCTACGCATAGGATTTCAGAAACATGTTATCTTAATTTCTTTGACTTTTCTATTCCTATGATTTTCTACCATATGAACCAAAGGAGGCCTAACCAATTTATTTGGTCGAACAGAATCAGCATTATACACACCTGGACGACGGAGACCAAGTGACATAATAATAGTCCCAAAGAAGCAGAGGGATGGACGGATCCCATCTCATCTCAGTACCCAGTGTCCGTTGATGCGGAAACTTCACCCAGAGCACCCGTCCAATGACGATCAGAGGGGCAGCACCCGTATATATGACGTCGCCACGAACACGCGCAGGTCGCTCTCTCCCTCCCTCCTTCACCCCTCCAGATCCGTAACCAGTGGGCAGTGCAGCGCAGTAGATCGAGATCCAAATCCGACTTACCCCATCTGTTTGACCGCCACGAGCTTACACACAGGACAAGGACGGATCAAGGGCCGCGCTGTACTGTACACGCAGCAGCGTAAATCACACAGCTAACCATCTTTTATATACCAGACCTAGCCGGCTAATCCCATCCCGTCGCATAGACAAACGTTATCTCCCCCGACGAATCAGACGGGGCTGACATTCTCCGAATTTTCTGTTGTTGGCCATGGCGCCGTTGCCCCCCATGTGCAGCGCAGGTGCAGCCCAGCCCAGACCATCTTTTTTTCTTGTTTTTTTGGAAGATGCCCCCAGACCGCCGCTTTAACTCCGGCCACCGCTTCTCCCCGTGACACGGTGGCCTGGATAGGGTTACGAGGTTGTCCCCGACGGGTGGGCCGCTGGTCTGCGGTCCCGCGTGTCAGTGGCGGGCGAGGCGTGAGGGATGGCGAGGGGGAGATCTCTCTCAATCAATGAGTGCCACGAGTCACATGAAGCCTCGAGTATCCCATTTATTCGACTCCGTCGATCTCGCGTCTTTCTTTCATGATTGTTTATTAATAAATGCATTTATTGCCGCTCATGTTATTTTCGCTGACCCAATCACGCCACTAGATCCCGCAAGCCGTCGTAAAAATGAAAGCCCGATTTCCACGGGAGAAATACGACGAGCGTTTCGCGACATAAAAAAAGAAGGAAGGGACGACGCTGAATGTCAAATTGTGATTTTTTTAACTTCAGATCTGCAAAAACACCAACAAGTAAAAACTATACAACCATATCCATAGACCATCTAAAGACGACAACAAATACTAAAGCGCGCCTAACACGTGCCGCTGTCATTGCCCCTCCCTCACTAGAGTCGGGCAAACCATTCTTTTTACGGTTGGGGCAAACCATATTATAATAGAAAGTTAGGAGTCGTCGTGCTAAGTCCACACAGAACTAGCGCATCAGAATAGCAACCTCAGCCGATGAAGAGGACAATAGATATGAAGGATTCATGTTCTTAAATTGTGATGGTTGGAGAAATATTGGAAGAGAATTTGAAACCTGGCTTTATGAACTCCGTTTCGAATGCAGGTAATCTCCAGGAGTAAATATTCTTATCAATCTTTTCGTAGCAAGGCCAAAACATAGGTCATATATGTCTGAAATTCCCCTAAAAAATCATTGTCTGAAATTTCATGAGTATTTTTTACATTTCGGAGTTCAAGTAACATTTGTTTGCGGGATGAGTTCAAGTAACATTGAGGGCCCCTTTGATTTAAAAGTTTTCATATAAATTTTAAAAGATTAGATTCCTTAGAAATTTGTTTTGTAGGATCGAGTCATGTATTTCATAGGAAATTTATCGTCCACTCAAACAATTTGGAAAGAACTCGTCGTTTTTCTATTATGCAATTAAGCAAACTTAAATCATGTACACATCAAAAGACGTGACAGTACAAATCCTATAATTTTTGTATTCCTCTGTTTTTGGAAACTCGCGAATCATTGATTTTTTCTTTCCCATTGATTCAAAGGAACAAATCTCTTCTTGTGAGGTTCCCTCTCCTCTCAAGTCGCTCGAGCTAGGAAATGGAAACCACGACGAATTTGAATTTAGTTGTTCCACCCAACCAGCCTCACAGCTAGAAGCCTACAGAAGAATTCGGCGAGAGCCATCCATCTGTTCCTTCTTACCTCCTACAGGGTAGGGTGTGCAATATTTATATTACAAGGTTCATCTGACCCAACTCGAGTCGGTTAACCGCGCCGGTAAACATTTGGCTCGGGTTGGCCTTGAAGTCTCCTCACCCATATCTTCAATCACGTCCTCTTCTTATGTTCCTGATACGTCTTCAACGTATCTATAAATTTTGATTGCTCCATGTTACTTTATCTACTGTTTTGGACTATATTGGGCTTTATTTTTCACTTTTATAATATTTTTTGGACTAACCTATTAACCGGAGGCCCAGCCCAGAATTGCTGTTTTTTTTTGCCTATTTCAGTGTTTCGAAGAAACGGAATATCAAACGGAGTCCAAACGGAATGAAACCTTCGGGAACGTGATTTTCTCACCGAACGTGATCCAGGAGACTTGGATCGTACTCCAAGGAACAAAAGAGGCAGTCACGAGGGTGGGGGGCGCGCCCCCTGCCTCGTGGGCCCCCTGTTGCTCCACCGGGCGCATTCTTCCTCCTATATATACCTACGCACTTCAAACGATCACAACAGAGCCAAAACCTAATTCCACCGCCGCAACTTCCTCAGATCCACGAGATCCCATCTCGGGGCCTCGTTCTGAGCTCACGGAGGGGGCATCCACCACGGAGGGCTTCTACATCATCACCATAGCCCCTCCGATGAAGTATGAGTAGTTTACTTGCACCTTCGGGTCCATAGCTAGTAGCTAGATGGCTTCTTCTCTCTTTTGGATCTCAATACAATGTTCTCCCCTCTCGTGGATATCTATTCGATGTAATCTTCTTTTTGCGGTGTGTTTGTTGAGATCGATGAATTGTGGGTTTATGATCGAGCTTATCTATGAATAATATTTGAATCTTCTCTGAATTCTTTTATGTATGATTGGTTATCTTTGCAAGTCTCTTCGAATTATCCGTTTGGTTTGGCCAACTAGATTGGTAGTTCATGCAATGGGAAAGTGTTTAGCTTTGGGTTCAATCTTGCGGTGTCCTTTCCCAAAGGATGTATAAGGCAGCAAGGCACGTATTGTATTGTTGCCATCGAGGGTAACAAGATGTTTTTTTTATCATATTGCATGAATTTATCCTCTACATCATGTCATCTTGCTTAAGGCATTACTCTGTTTTTAACTTAATACTCTAGATGCATGCTGGATAGCGGTCGATGAGTGGAGTAATAGTAGTAGATGCAAAATCGTTTCGGTCTACTTGTCTTGGACGTGATGCCTATATACATGATCATACCTAGATATACTCATAACTATGCTCAATTTTGTCAATTGCTCAACAGTAATTTGTTCACCCACCGTAGAATACTTATGCTTATGAGAGAAGCCACTAGTGAAACCTATGGCCCCCGGGTCTATTCTCATCATATCAATCTCCATCACTTTAATACTTGCTTTGTTTTTACTTTGCCTTTTACTTTTCACTTTGCATCTCTATATAAAAATACCAAAAATATTATTTATCATCTCTATCGATCTCACTCTAAGTAAGTGACCGTGAAGGGATTGACAACCCCTAATCACGTTGGTTGCGAGGAGCTATTGTTTTGTGCAGGTACAAGGGACTTGTGCGTGGCCTCCTACTAGATTGATACCTTGGTTCTCAAAAACTTAGGGAAATACTTACGCTACTTTGCTGCATCATCCTCTCCTCTTCGAGGAAATTCAACGCAGTGCTCAAGAGGTAGCAGTTCTCGCCTTGTCCAGAGGGAGCAAAGGATCTAGGTCGCTGACCCCCCCCGCCCCGCCCCCCACACACACGCACATCTTGAGAAATGGATTTTCCTCAAACTGGTGCACGCGGAAATCGCTGCTTCGGCGAGTCATGATCTTCCCAAGTAGTAGCTTCTGGCTCACCTTGGCTCCACTCCGCCGGCACTTGAGGAATAGTGTGATTTCCCAACTGACGAATGTGATGCTGCAACGCATGCAGCGGGAACTTAAGATAAGCAATTGAAGATGGCAAGGAAGATTGCACCTGAACCATAGGAGCAACGGCCTTCTTGAGTTGAGAAGCGTGAAAAACTGGATGAATGCGACTATCACTTGGAAGAGTAAGTCGCTACTTTGAAATGATTTGATAAGGCCCATAGTACTTAAAATCAAGCTTATTGTTTGCTCAATGAGAAACACTAGACTGAGCATAAGGTTGAAGCTTGAGTAAAATTTGATCACTGATGATCCACAAGTACATGAGATCAACAGTAGTCCTTTCGACAAGTAAGAATGTCGAACCGAACAAAGAGCATAAAGAATTGATAGGCAGTTTTCAGCAAGGTATTCTCTGTAAAATGCTACAAGATAGTTTGATAGCAAAATAATTGGTAACAAGACCACATATTACGATCTCGAGGTAAATCAACTCTGTACTTGATACATCATTAATATAAACAAGAGCATGACATAGGATTTTACCTCCATCAAAAGGGCCCAAACCTGGATAAAACATCGTCTCTCTGTTTTTGTTACCATCTGTACGAGACCAACAGCTCGGGACCCCCTACCCCGAGGTCTGTCGATGTCAAAACCGACACCAGCACAACATCGTGTGGCTGAGGGAGTGTTATGCGCCGAGGAGTCGGGAAGGTAACGGACGTCAGCACAACATCGTGTGGCCGAGGGGAGCGTTAGGCGCCAAGGAAGCTTCGTCGGGAAAGTAACCGACGCCAGCACAACAACGTCTGGCCGAGGGGTGCGTTAGGCGCCAAGGAAGCTTTGTCGGGAAAGTAACCGAAGCCAGCACAACACCGTCTGGCCGAGGGGAGCGTTAGGCGTTGAGGAAGCTTCGTTGGGAAGGTAACCGACACCAATACAACATCTTCTGCCCCGAGTGGAGCGATATACGACGAGGAAGCTTCGGCGTGAAGGGGAAGAACGTTTGCAGAAGAGGAACGCTAGTGGGGATACACAGAGACACATGGTTCGCGCACGAGGTGACCGACGCGAGCGCCACATCGCCCGACAGAGGAGGAATCATTCCTAAATTGTTTCTTCATCCTTGGTGTGAGGAGCTAAAACCATTTCTTGGGTGTGGCGAAAGATTTAAGATTATACTTCTTTCATACGGTCCACAAGAAAGTAAAGATCAAAGATGAGACTTGAAATGTGCACATAACAAGGGGCCATTATGCTTTGCCTAATTTTGATAGGGTACACCGCCGGATTATGGTTTGACTAGGCTCGGGACCAGACGAGGTCATGGAACTTAAAAAAAATGTTCATGGAACTTTTGAAACGAAATTGTAACATTTAAACTCCGAGTAATGGAAGAATTTATTGAAAGAAAAAAGGAATTGCGGGTGCACCCGGGCACCGTCGTCGGCCGAGGCACGGCGCACACATGCCACCGGTTCCGCCGTGGTACGACCACATAGTACACAATGTGCGCCGCACGGTTTCTCTCTCCCCTTCCTTCCGCCACAAGCCTCCGGGGCCGGGCAGCCTAACCTGCAACTGCCCTGACTGATTAATGATTAATTAATCAGTACTCGCCACTGATCCGTCGCGGTCGCCCGAATTAGCCCAATTAGTCATAGGATAATCATCGTCTTCTCAGTCCTCGGCCTCCGCGCCCCCTTGAGCGGTCACGTTGGAGGGCGAGAGGAGGAGGAGGAGGAGGGGCAGCAGCAATAAAGGCGCAAGCTTTGTTTTCTCGGGGGCCCTTCCCTCCTTCCCTTTGGGCGTGGAGAGAAGCACGAGGGAGCGGTGACTGAGAAAGAGAGGGAGGGATAAACTGTTCCCACCACCACCACCACCACCACCACCACTGCGCCCACTCTCCAGTCTCCAGTTCCTTCCTCCACCCGCTCCCCACCTCGCATCCCTCCCTCCGGTCCCTTTCCTTCCTCCCCCGCCTTTCCCTTTCGCCGTCCGCTCCAGCGGCGCCCGCCGGCCGGCCTCGGATCCGCCCCGCCGCGGGGGATGATGGACTTCGACGGCGGCATTGGCGATCAGAGGTGCGTATCCTTCCACCTCCCCCTCCTCCTCCGTCCGGCATCTTGATCTTCCCGAACCACCGTACGGCGCGGTCGGAGAAAAAGCGGTGTGTTTTTTTTTGTTGAGTAGCGCGATTTGTTTCTTCTTCGGGCCTTAATCCTGTCCTCTTTGACTGATTGAGCCGCCCTAATTTCGCTTTCTCGGTACGGCGGTTACTTCTCGGTTGGTTGTGTGCGGCGCTGGCGAGGGTTACCTGCCTGCTAGTACCGCCCTTTTCCGGCCTCATCATCTTCTTGATCTTTTCGTCCTCGCGTGATGTTTGGGGAAGCAGGGGAAAAGACCTTCCAATTCTGGGATCATGTCCTCTTTTGGAGGAGGCTTTGGGCTGGGGGCTTTTAATTTGCTCTTTCCTGCCGTACCGTGGTTGGTTGCGGTTAGGGATGGCCGTCTGTGTGTGGGGATCCCCTGTGTGTGTGTTGGTGTTGGTCTTGTCTTTTGCTGTTAAACCCTAGCTAGCTGCTGTTCATGGCCTCCTTCCATTTCTCCTGCCTCTGTTTCTTTCGCCCATGCCAGGCTGTTTCTTTCATGTGAATGCCCAAGCTTTCATAATCCTCAAGGTTTCCTTTTTTTTTACTGCGAGTTACCATTGCGCTGTTAGATCTTTTTTCCCCTGCAAATTGTTTGCGCTTGATACAGCGGTCTTAGGTTCCTGAACATTATGGTATCTCGGAAGAAAAGGAAAACATTGAAATGTGCCAGTACACTAGTTGAGTTTTTCACCATCTATTCAGATAAACTTGGGGAATTTTACATCTTCCTGAGGGAAAACATTGAAATGTTCAAGTTGCAGTTGTTGTTCTGTAGTAAGCCTGTTCCAAGATGTATATTCTGCGTTTTACTCACCGTTTCTTGTAAACTTTTCGGCAATTGTTGAAATCTGAATGCTCATCTGTAACAATGCTCTTCGATGTTGAACTTTGTGCAGTGAGATGTGGGACTGGCAGAGTCAAGAGTTTGATTTGCAGAAGGATCTGTTACCAGGTTTGCAGCACGATTTTGCATCATCCCTTCTGTCCGAAAACTGCATCCAGTTAACTGATGAGAATTCTTCTTCTGATTTCGCAGTTCCATCTACCTCCCTGTGGGCTGAAGCAAACCACAATGAGGTTGATTCTTGGAGCCTGTTCGATGAGCAAACCCCAATTAAAGAATGTACAGACATAGATTTACCCTTCTGTGATATAGGAGGTAAAAAATACACTCTTCTGTAGACATATCATTCTTACCTCTCACCACTAACATACTGTACTATCAGACAAGGATGTCTAAGCATCTAGTGTGAAGTCACTAGTATGTTTTACTACCTGTATGTGAATTGAGCCGCTGTTTTGTTTGAAATGTTCATTGTTTATATACGTGCCAGTGCCATATTAAAGTATCTGGAAACAGGTCTTTGGTTGCATTTTTATATGCAAGCAGAGCAGTAGATATAATGTAGTCATATGGTTGTTAGCAGTTGTGGAAACTTGTTTTGTGCAGTAGCACTCAAATAAGTTTGATTTGAACCACCACTTAGAACTGTCTAGAATGCAACTGAACTATGGTTTAACCTTTAACCAGAACCATAACAACGGATTTTACATGTAATTCCCAACCCCTTTCGCCAAAACAAATAAGAGGTGAAAGGAAATTGACATATTATCTTATATCACAATTTTTGTTGTATACTGAGAATGCACTTCAAGTTTAGTGACCTTACACAAGTACAATGCAGATATTATTATCAAGGACTTCGATGAAGGAAAGGAAACCTTGCAAGCTAAACGAAGGCGTATGCTGCAGTTCTGTCCAGACAATGCTGAGGTACTTGCAATGGAGTTACCTATGGACTAATACCTTTTTATGTCAACAATCTGTGTCCATTTGATGTTTACATTCATTACAATGGTGATTTAACTCCATCAATATGTACTGGTTTGTGTGTAGATGGATTGTTCTCTGACGGACGGGCTCTTGGACAATTTGCAAGTGGATTTGGATTTCTCTAGTAGGTCTTCCATCATCTCTGCAAAGTGTTACACTGAGTTGATTCTCCTCCATTTATCCTAATCCTAGAGCTGATTGCAGGTGATGAGCATTTGTTACAGTGTGATGGGACAGAGGAACTACCTGAACAATGGCTGGTTGATTGCTCACAAGACAGTGAGAATCGTTCGCCGCCGGAAGAAGTGTATGTTTTTTTACTGTGGTCCACCTTGTGCTTGGTTTAACTGTATTTCGGTTAGCTGCCATCTGTTAAGTTTTTATGTTTCTCATGGTTTCTGATCCTTCTCAACAGGAAAAGTTCTAGTGCTGCTGTGGAAGTAAATATCTCTGGTTAGTAAAATGGACCCAGTGTACAAATCATCACTTGTTATCGCAAGTGATGATTTACTGATGCTAGAACTCTTTGTTTCAGTTCTTGAGAATTCGTTAGTTGAGCTTGAAGAGGAGCAGCCTATCATCAAAGTCGAGAAGAAACCTCCGCAAGCTAAACCTACACCTCTGAAAGGTTTGCCTACTCTACCACAGTTTGATCAAAGCACCATTAACCAACTATGTTTCACACAGTTTACTGATTGCATACTGCTGCACAATCTGTGCAAGTTCGTTGTCCGCTGCTCATACATCGTTCCCTGATTGATTCACAGCTGGAAGAAGCGTCATCAGAGCAAAGAAGCTGAAAGTGGCATCGGTGGCCTACCCATTCGAGCTCATCAAGCCGTGCGGCTTCCATGGCGCCACCACCCTGAGGGACATAAACCAGAAGATCCTCGCTCCTCCCTCGTACAGGATCAAGCACAAGATCGACGAGGCGTCCGCTCCATACCATGAGGCGTCAGCCATCTCCGGGAAGCCGGTGGTCCACAAGACGAAGATCCACACCGAGGGGGGCAAGGGCAGCATCACCATCACAAGAACGAGAGGCTAACGAAGGTCGTTCATATTACCGCCGTGCTGGCTTTAGGCGTCTTAGATGATTTTTGTGGCCAAAGAAGTGTGTATGGTTGGGCTGGTTGTTCTTGCTGCAATATTTGACCTCTGGTGGATTGTTAGGGTTGTTTGACTGGTAGAGCAGGCCTAGAATTGTGTCTCTGCGTGTGTGTAGGCAGTGGGTTTGGCTAGTGTGTGTTTTCTTTTTGGTCCAAAGGTGGGAAAAGTTGATGTGATAATCAGGCTAATATGGACATATGTGTAGTAGTTTGGTGAGATTAAGTTATATAATTTGCAGTACCTATATGTATGTATCCCAGCCTCACTGCTACATGTACTTATCTCTGTTGCATCCCATGCCTGAAACTCTGAAAGTCTGAACCCTGCTTGTACCACCATAACAGGCCCTACGTGGTGATGATGGTGTCCATGATCCAATCCAATGATGAGACAGACATACAGACAGCCGGATGATGAGACGAGCAATGGCGTCCCTACATTTCCCCCGTACTAAGATTAACTGACAGGATTCGCAGTAATTGGTACCGAGATCTTGTCTTGCCTGCTACGGAGATCGATCGATTCGATGTTCCCCTTGCACTGACGGAGCTCTTCATCATCATCAGCGGTACAGTAGTGGTAGCACGGAGGAGGCTGATGAGCATGTGCAGCCTCGTACGGTTGAGAGAGTCCATGAGAGAAGTTGATGCTGCCCTAGTGATGATGATGATGGTGGTGTCCTTGGCTCATCCACTGATCCACGGGCCCTGGATCGGAGGAGGATTAAATCCCGCGGCCTTTGTCCTGTGATGGCCATTTACTCTGATCCGTGCGTGAGTACGATGCATGGGTGGGTGGATGTGGATCTATGCTCTGCTCAGGTCCTGTTTGGGCCATACACAGGGATCTATCTCATTCTCACCTCGTCTCATGCAAATCATGTAGGAGTACGTACGATCCCTCTCAAGCTCTCGACAATTCAACTCCTGCACGGGCACGGCAGGGCGGGGACAGCAGCCGACCAGCGCGGTGACCACTCGGTTCCGTGAGCTTCCAACGGACGGACGCTGCATCATCGATCGATCGGCGGTGGACGCATCGCCATCTTGGTCGAGTGCGTACGCGCTACGCACCGAGCAGCAGCACGTCCATGTTGGCGCTTGTGCGGGAACTCGATCGAGGCCGGACGTACAGCAAAATCCGTAAACCCCACCCACAGCGGAACATAAGAGCATCTGATGTCCAATATGACCCTCAAACGTCCCGGCAATGACCGGATACGCCTTAAATTTCACGAGTTGCATCCAGACATCTCATACTAGATTCTTAAATCCGTATAAAGATATGTAAATGAAATAAACCTAGGTACTACGTCGATCACCTAGCTACTCCTCGTCGGAGATGTCAACGATCTCCGTGCCCAGCTCCGGCAACATGGACGGTTGTTGTAGCTCCGGCTCTTTCGGCGCCTCCAGCTGCTCCACTCCGGCCTCCTCCTCCTCTATCTCTGTGTCGAGTTCGGCGAAGAGCGCGTCGGACGCCGCCTGCTCCTGCTGGAGGAACGCCCGGTTGGCCTCCACATAGGTCTCATCCTGGATGGACTCCAAGATGGCCTGCTGCTTTGTCATCTCCTCCAATTGCGCGGCGGCGAACTCCGCCTCCGCCTGCTCCATGTTGAAGCCAGGCAGCTCCTGCTCCGGCAATTTCAGCTTCGGCTGCTCTGCCTCCTCCACCTCCATCGGAGCCAGCTCCTCTCCCTCCTCTTCCCCTGGCTGCTCCTCTTCCTCCTCCTCCAGCTCCGGTGAGTCCGGAGACAACCCGGCAGCGATGCAGGCGGCGCGCGCGGCTTGTATCGCCCGGATCTCCTGCTGGATCTCGTAACGACACTCCGGCATGAGCATTGCGTAGTAGGTGATCTTCCTCCGGACGATGGTGGAGCGCTGGAGCATGGGCAGAGCGCCGGAGGGGAGAGGGAGGAGGTGGATGGGCTCGTACTGGCGGCGCGAAGAGGGGGGAGGTGGATGGGCTAGAGTTGCGGGACGCCGGCCGGGTTAAATAGGCGGATTTGGTCTTGGGCGGCGAGCCAGAGCGGCGCCACGCGGCATTCACACCGCGGCGACGGAGGAGGCATCCGTCGAACCGCTGGGTTTTCAGGCGAATCCGCATGGGACCCTTTCGTCAGTCCTACGTGGCGGATGCGCCCGGGTGCCCCCATATCCACCCCATATTTGGACTGGATATGAAGGGTGTCGGTCAGTCCATACGTTTGAGGCCTATTTAAGGAGCCCGTCTGGGTCGAAAAATCGTGACCCCGCGGCCCGCCCGAGTGTATAAGGCGGGTTTGAGACGTCCAGATGTAGATGCTCTGAGCACCTGTTTCTGTTGACGTTTCCGCACTGTATTCGCCCTGTGTTTGTTTTCGATAAAACCTAATCTTCCGCATTTCTGTATTCATTTCTACTTTTGTAAAAAAAAATGATAGCATCCAGTGCCGCTCGTATCCGCTCTGGTTTCATCCCTAGATACACTAGTTGCGGCGGGAATTTATAGAAAGCGGCTATAATGCGCATGGAAAATCTTAAGCGGAAGCAATCTCTAAAACATAATATAATTATAGAGAATATTTAGGTTCAGGATCACAATTAGGACCTCAAAATGCATGTCGTATTATTTTCTACTAACCACCGATGAAGTATATACAGAACATAATATAATTTTCCAAGCGAGTAACTACCAACTACCTAAGCATAAGATGCTACACAAACCACAAGGATGTAAGGTACTATCATAGTGATACTCCACATGTATAATAATGCAAGATTGTTATGTAACTTAGCGCTCTCCCTTTAAGCCCGGCATTAAAACCATTAAGCTATGCGTGAAGACCGGTCAACCAGCTATGACACGTGACGCAAGCTGGTTGGCCGCGGTGAGAAAGCCTTTTGCAAACCATTAAGCTACGTACGAAGGGCGGCCAACCAGCTATGCCACGTGGCGCAAGCTAGTTGGCCGCGGTGAGAAAGCATTTGCAAACCATTAAGCTACGCGTGAAGGGCGGCCAACTAGCTATGCCACGTGGCGCAAGCTGGTTGGCCGGCCGTGGTGAGAAATCTTTTCCAATTTTTTTTAGATGAAGGCATGGATTATTTTTTAAATATTTTTTTTAGATGGAGATGAGGACTTCTGGTATTTTTTTAATGGAGGATTATGCAAAGTGGCACTCGCTGGTAGACTGTTGTGGTATTTTTTTTTCTTTTTTACATTTTTTTAGATGAAGGTGAGGATATTTTCTTGACATGTTTTTAGAAGGAGGCGAGGACTATGTATTTTCTTTAAATGGAAACGTGCACACAACTTCTTCTTAAGCGACGCCACATGATGGTGTTGGAAATATGCCCTAGAGGCAATAATGAAATGTTTATTATTGTATTTCCTTGTTCATGATAATTGTCTATTGTTCATACTATAATTGTATTAACTGGAAACCGTAATACATGTGTGAATACATAGACCACAACATGTCCCTAGTGAGCCTCTAGTTGACTAGCTCGTTGATCAATAGATGGTTATTGTTTCCTGACCATGGACATTAAATATCATTGATAACGGGATCACATCATTAGGAGAATGATGTGATGGACAAGACCCAATCCTAAGCATAGCACAAGATCGTGTAGTTCGTTTGCTAAAGCTTTTCTAATGTCAAGTATCATTTCCTTAGACCATGAGATTGTGCAACTCCGGATACCGTAGGAATGCTTTGGGTGTACCAAACGTCACAACGTAATCGGGTTGCTATAAAGGTGCACCATGTATCTCCGAAAGTGTACATTGGGTTGGCACGAATCGAGACTGGGATTTGTCACTCCGTGAGATGGAGAGGTATCTCTGGGCCCACTCGGTAATGCATCATCATAATGAGCTCAACGTGACTAAGTAGTTAGTCACGGGATCATGCATTACGGAACGAGTAAAGTGACTTGCCAGTAACGAGATTGAACGAGCTATTGGGATACCGACGATCGAATCTCGGGCAAGCAACATATCGATTGACAAAGGGAATTGCATACGGGATTGCTTGAATCCTTGACATCGTGGTTCATCCGACGAGATCATCATGGAACATGTGGGAGCCAACATGGGTATCCAGATCCCGCTGTTGGTTATTGACCGGAGAACGTCTCTGGTCATGTTCGCATGGTTCCCGAACCCGTAGGGTCTACACACTTAAGGTTCGGTGACGCTAGAGTTGTTATGGGAAATAGTATGTGGTTACCGGTTGTTGTTGAGTCCGGATGAGATCCGGACATGACGAGGAGCTCCTAATGGTCCGGAGGTGAAGATCGATATATTGGACGAAGGGTATTGGAGTCGAAATTGTTCCGGGTATCGGTGATGACAGCGTGTCCAAAAAGGATTTTGAGCCCCGACAAGCGTTGGGGGCCTTATGGGCCAAGGGAGAGGGCACATCAGCCCACTAAGGCCGAGCGCCTCCCACACCATCTCACGTAATCAGAGATGTGGGGCCGCCACCCCTAGGGCAGCTGCCTCCCGGTTTGGGGCAAGTTTCCTAGGGGGCGGGCGCCAAAACCCATCTAGGGTTTCCCTATGGCCGCCGCCCCTCCCTAGGGAACCCTAGGGCGCCTCCTCCTTCCTTCCCCTATATATAGTGAGGGAGAGAGAGGGCAGCCGCACCTTCCTCGGCGCACTCTCCCTCCTCCAACACCCTCCTCCTCCGTAGTGCTTGGCGAAGCCTCTTTGGAGAACCACGAGCTCCACCACCACCACGTCGTGTTGTCGGAGTTCTCCTCAACTTCTCCTCTCCCTTGCTGGATCAAGAAGGAGGAGACGCCCCGACTGTACGTGTGTTGAACGCGGAGGCACCGTTGTTCGGTGCTTAGATCGGAATCAATCATGATCTGAATCGCTTTAGTACGATTCCTTCATCCAGCGTTCTTGTAACGCTTCCGCTTAGCGATCTTCAAAGATATGAAGATGCTCATCCTCTCCCTCTCTTGTTGCTAGAATCTCCATAGATTGATCTTGGTGTTGCGTAGAAATTTTTGAATTTCTGCTACGTTCCCCAACAGATGGCGCCTCAATCACTAGTAAACTTGAAGAAGATGTAACCTCTGCAATAAGATGTTACTGGTCATTATGAGAACTAATGTGGTGATTTAAGAGGGCCATGAAGAGAGGCAAAAGTATTTACATTAATCCTGTCACAATACCTAAGGCATATAAAATAGAATGATGGCATGCATCCAATATACTTGATTAAAAAATCACTATGTTTTCCATTGCATAAAAATACATGAGCACATGAGTACTCCGTCCTTCCATTTATATAGGGTCTAATGCGTTTTTTAAGACCGCCTTTGACTATTGACAAGATTATAATACATGATATGTACAATGTGAAAATTATTTGAAAGCTCCTTTCACACACAAATTTAACAATATGCTTTGTGTAAGTTGCATGTCATATATTATTGCTCTAATATTTGATCAAAGTTAGACTCGAAAAACGCATTAGGCCTTATATAAATGAAAGGGGATTAGAAGGTAAGAGAACCTGACACTCTTTATGCAATATCGGTCCATAAACTACCGGGCATACCCGAGCACTGGCCAGGGCACTCGCGCTCGGCATCACCCACCCACGCGTAGGCGTACCTGGCGTCGGCGTTTGCGCCGAGAAGCGGTGGAGGCCGTGGCGAGCACTGCAGAAGCGCTCGACGACCATGTACTGGTCCGGAATCATCACCAGGATGGCGCCTTTCTTGGGAACAAACTAGGGGCATACACAACAAGTATTATGGCAGCAGTGTGCGGGACTCCAACGTCTATGGACCCATGGCCGGCGGCGGCACAGTATGAGAGGGGGGTAGAGATATATATGGGAGAATCAGTTGGGATTTTTGTAGGGAATCCGTGGAGATTTATTCCTTCAGGAAGACAAAGGAACCTACCACACTAATATTACCTACGTGCGAACTTCCATCTAGGGTTTCCTTGCCTCTCGCCGGCGCCGCAAGTCCGTCTCATCTTCTATGGTCCTCGGATAATGGAGGCACGGTGGATCCCAGCCTTTGCCGGTGGGAGGGCTCCGCGTTTAGATGCTTTTTTGAGTTTTGTTAGGGTTTGTGCCATACTCAAGAAGATGAGGCGGCGGCGGCTTCTTGAAGATGGAATAAGGTCCTCCCCGCCTAGCCCTTGTCCCGGTGATGTTTCAAGCATTGTTAGAAGGCGTGTGGAGGTTTGTCTCCGGGGGATCTCGTGGGATCCGGTCGGCGTCTGCCTTCGGTGGATCCGACTGGATCCGGTCTTTGTTCGTCTACTTCCGTGTGTCTGCAGGTTGGATCCTTTCGGTCTATGCTTCTCTTCATCGTGGCGGTTCTTTGTTCTCTTGCGGTCCTATGGGGCCTTAGCACGACGACTTCCCGACTGTCTACTACAATAATGTTTGCCCAGCTCCAAAAAGGGAGGGGCTGACGGCGGCGCGCCTTCGGCTCGCTCCAGTGCTTATAGTCGTCGTTAGGTGGTCTACAAATCTGGATGTAAATTTTACTTCTAGTGTTCCTTATATTACTTTGACAGTTGATGAATAGATTAAAAGTTTCTAAAAAGAAAAGGAAAACAAAGGAACCTAGTTGTCGCAGTATTAATTCTTATTAGTCAAAGCAATTTCCTTATTCACGTCCTGTGTACATAGTTAGCAGTTTCCTATATTAATGGCTATATCTGTGGAACCGACGCATGCACGTTTTGATTATCGTTTATTATGCATGGCAAGCAAGGGACGCATGGACGCTTGCGTTCAGTTTTTTTGCTAATTATCTGTTGCATTTATGCTCGCGATAGTTAAGGTGAAATAGGCGAGAAAAATTAGAAGGAATTGCTGACATGGCTAGACGATGATGTGGACGTACCGTACGTGTTGAGAATAGCAGGTTTCAAGAACTTTTTAAGAATGGTAGATATATGCTGGGGCCCGACGTAACGTGGCAATGTAGGAGTATTATATCAACAAAATCCGTAAACCCCACAGCGGAATGTAAGCGTACGTGACACCGATCGACCAGAGGGCACAGGCTGGCCGGCTGCCAAGGCGAGCTAGGAGGAAATCGCCAAAACTCGAAGGCCCCATCGACCCGATGATTCCGCCTCGATCACGGGCCGGACGACGACGAGACGAGACGACGGTGGCCACGGGCGCGTCACGGTCGTTCGCTCGCGGGCCTGCGGAGAAGACTGTGCCAGACGCGTCCTCCCCTGCGCATCCTCGCCGTCGCCATCGCCACGGCCATGCCACCACCCACGGGCTACGGCGCGCGCCCCCGCCTCCTTCCTTGCGAGTGCTGCTACACACACGACGGTTGTGGACAATCTCCGCACGATGAAGCACATCAACCCGTCCATGCGTCGATTCAAAGTGAACCTACACCGTTAAATAGCTAATTTTTTTTTAAACAATACATATTTTTTATTAAATTTCAGAAATATTACGCCGTAATTATATCTTTTAAAAATAATACTCAGTCGGCCTACTGTTGGCCGATTGGATCGATCGACCACCGGCGATTAGATCCCGCCCATCAGCCGATTGGATCCAGTCCACTATTTGGCCGATAGGCCCCGATCGCCCACTACGGCCGATTGGCCAGTTCTTCCTTTAAGCTGACAGGTGAATGCACTCATTTATCTTTGGAATGAGTATTTTAAAAATGTTGAAGAAGTATTTTAAAAAATGTTGATCATGCATATAAAAATGTTAGTCAAGCATTTGAAAAAAATGTTGAACAAGTATTTGAAAAATGTTCAAAAAATATTTGAAAAATGTTGAATAGGTATTTGAAAAATGTTAAAGAAGTATTTTAAAAAAATGTTGATCATGTATATAAAATATTAAACAAGTATTTAAAAAAATGTTGATCATTTATATAAAAATGTTAAAGAAGAATTTTAAAAAAATGTTGATCATGTACATAAAAATGTTGAACAAGTATTTGAGAAAATGTTAAACAAGTACTTTAAAAAATTGAACAAGTATTTGAAAAATGTTTAACATGTATATAATATACATGACCAATATTTTTATATTGATCAACATTTTTATATACATCATCAACATTTTTACAAATACTTTTTCAACATTTTTATATACATGATCAATATTTTTTCAATTACTTGTTTAGCCTTTTTTTCAAATAATTGTTTAAATTTTTTGCAAATGCTAGATTAACAGTTTTAATACATGATCAACATTTTTACAAATACTTTTTCAACATTTTTATATACATGATCAATATTTTTTCAAATACTTGTTTCGCCTTTTTTCAAATAATAGTTTAATATTTTTTGCAAATGCTAGATTAACATTTTTTATACATGATCATCATTTTTAAAATACTTCTTCAACATTTTTCAAATACCTATTCAACAGTTTCAAATATTGTTTCAATATTTTTGAAATACTTGTTAAATATTTTTTTTTCAAATGCTTGATTAACATTTTTATATGCATGATCAACATTTTTTAAAATACTTCTTCAACATTTTTCAAATATTCATTCCAAAGATAAATGGGTGCAAGCATATGTCGGCCCAGAGGAAGCAGATTGGGCGCTAATCGGTCAGCAAGATGACCGATGGGGCCTATCGGTCAAAGCAGTTAACTGGATCCAATCGGCCTATAGTGGCCGACCGTCTAATCGAAAGCCGACGGATCCAATCGGCCAAAGATGACTGGTATTATTTTTGAAAAATATAATTACGGTGTAATATTTCTGAAATTTAATAAAAAATATGTATTATTTTAAAAAAATTAGCCCGTTAAATACTCCATCGTGCGTAGTTCGTCCGGCTATTGTCGTCCACACAGCAGTTTCGCTTCCTTGCCTTCCAGGTTCAGGTTCACCACGCAGTATACAGTGTATACTACCATCGGTCGTGGGAGTTGAGACGGTGCCATCATCGGACCATCGTCCCATCGTCTCGCCTGGTTTTCCTCCCGCTGTCTGCGTGCGGGCCACGCGCGTAGCCATACAGTGCTGGACAGACGGGCAATGCTGCGGATAGGTCAGTCAGACGTAGCTGCCGTGGTGGTTGCAGTAGCGGACGTGGACGTACGACGGGGAGGGGATTCATTAGCCAGCCTTCATGTCACCGAATACACGGCTGGCTGCGTACGCACGCACGCACGCACGCTACACTACAGAGGAGTAGAGATACAATCAATGGGTTCGGTTCCTGTCGCGGACCCCGGCCAACCAACCAACGCGCGTCCTCTACGTACGTTCGTTCGCTACAGTATATATTATACACATGCAGGCCAAAACCGGGTTGGGTTAGGTGCGCAGGGCTTCACTTCAGCAATGTTCAGTCAGTGTCTACTGCAAATCAACAGCAATGTTCAGTGTCTACAGCATCATGCTAACAGTGTACAGAAAATAGATACTCCCTCCGTCTTAAAATTTTTGTCTTAAATTTGTCTAAATACGGATGTATCTAATTACATTTTAGTGTTAGATGCATCTATATCTAATCAACGAGATGTAATTTTATTTTGGGACGGAGGGAATTAGGCAGTACGCACGGCACTTCCAGGTGCGCGCTCATCAACCCAGAATGGCGATGCAGTTCCATCTTGGCAAATACGTAAATAGGAGGCGAGGTTCATCTTGGCCGACGCGACCAGAACGACTGACTTCGAGGTGCATGTAATCCACACCAACTCTCATGCATGCCTGGGCCACAGTAAACAAAGCGAGTCCGCTCCCGTTGCCGTGGTACGTACCAGGTTCCGTTGCTTGCACGCATCGCGTACGTCCGTGCCGTGCGCGCACTGTTCAAGTACTCCTATTTCTTTCAAGTTTGAAAGCCCACACTGTTCAAGCGGCAGCCACTGCTGTATTTTCTGTACTGCAACGTACCGTCACATTCACCAGCAATCTGCAAGTACGTACCGATTTTCGAAATAGTTTCCTGACCTCCGGCTATTCCGTCGTCAAAATTTAGATCACAAGTGGGCAAACTTGCAAGTACTACAGTATTTCGAAATAGTTTTCTTGACCCCCAGCGATTCCGTTTGTCAAATTTTAGTACATCAAGTGGCCAAATTACTCCACTGCCCTGTAGCACAGTGGAAGGCAAGTGCCCGTAGTAAGTCTGACTTAGCGTGGCACCCAGCGTAATTTAGCTCCCATCCGCGCGCCTTTGCGGTAATTGCGTTCCAGGGTTTAAAAACCCCGCGAGACCCGCTCCAGTCCACGGCGTTTCCCTTCCTCCCCACTCGCGCGCAACCGCAGCCCGCCTCTCTGTCCTCAACCACCGCAGTCACCACCCACGACGCGAAGGAGACGCCGTGCCGCCGATCGAGGCCTGCCGATGGACCGGCGGCCGGAGCTGCGGCGCGCCATGACGCTCAAGGAGCAGCTCTCCACGCCCGCCGAACCGGCCATCCGCGACCTCCTCAGGATCCCGCACGACGACGACGACGACGACGGCGCAGAGGACAGGCCGTGCACCCTCATGGACGCCATCGACCGGGACGTTCGAGGCGAGGGCGGCGCCGGTGGTGCGATCAACTGGAGGCCACTGCGCCACCGGCTATGGCTCCGCCGCGCCCCCGGCGCGTGGCACGCGACAGGGTCGACGACCAAGCACCCCTCCGCCGTGGCGAGCAGAGCCTCCCGGAGAAGCAGCAACAAGTACCACCCCTCCCCCGGCGAGGGATCGGTGGCCGTGGCCTTCACGCGCGCCCCGTCCCTGCGCGCCTTGGTCGACGAGGACGAGGACGGCGACGTAGAAGAGGAGGACGAACACAACGACGAGCCGCCGGCGGCGGCGTCGACGTCACTGATGACGCTGCTGGAGCAGACGGACATCCACTTCGAAGCTGACGAGGACGCCGGCGCGTCCCAGTGCGGCATGGTCGATGTCAACGACGAGGACGGCCACGGCGAGCGGCAGGAAGAGGAAGAAGAGGAGGAGGTGCAGGTGTGCTGCGTGTGCATGGTGCGGCACAAGGGCGCGGCGTTCATCCCGTGCGGCCACACCTTCTGCCGCCTCTGCTCCCGCGAGCTCCGGCACACCCGCGGCAACTGCCCGCTCTGCAACGTCTTCATCCAGGACATCCTCCACATCTTCTGAACTGGATCCTCTGCCATGTATAGTTGCATGTCGCCGATGTTCAGTCATGGGTTAATTTGTTTGGAATAAGAAACAATGTTGGGAATGGATGTAAATTTTGAAACGGTTTTTCTTCGAACACAGTACAAACGCGAGCGCTCATGTAAACACGCATACATTTATTCCTATAAACGCACACACGCACACCCTATCTCTCTGAGCACATTCGAGAGACCGAGTTGACATAACATCTTAGGGATTTTACGAAATCATCGTAAGCACCTCGTAGTCGATGAAGACGTCTCCTCGCACTAAAATTTTGGAAAAGTTGTGACTGATTGACAGAGAGTGTATGGTGTCATTGTTCTTGTTCGGACGCGCATTAATTCGCATGCGAAAAACCAACATCAATCAGTGCAGCTTTGGATCGTTCGATCTACTCCGCTTTGTTTATAGCGGGTAGGAGCAACTGCACGCTTGTGATCCTTAGTTTAATTTGCCTTGTCTGTCTGGAAGACTTCCTTGGATTGTTATGTTCATAACAGTGCATTCATGTCAGTGTCAGTTGCGATGATGATAAGTCGATGGCTAGCTCACTGCAGCCACAATTTTTTCCAACGAGATATGACCAAGCATCTTGCGCGCTTCTGTTCTGATGGGGTCTTGACGTCTTGTGTGTGTATGTGTGTGTGTTTTGTTGAGAACGACGTCTTGTGTATTTGACCATGCTACAAGTGACCGTGAAGGAGGGTGGATGAAAAACGTGCTTGTGTGCACCGTACAAGTCACTGTTAAAAATATTCTTCCGTTCAGAATATAAGTCTTTTGTAGACACCATAAACTACATACGGATGTATGTAGACATATTTTTGAGCGTGGATTCACTTATTTTGCTCCATATATAGTCCATAGTGAAATCTTTAAAAAGACTTATATTTAAGAACGGAGGGAGTATATTTATCCTTAGAAGACACCAGAACTACGAAACTACTTATATCAATTATCAAAAGTGTCTACATGAAAGGGGGAGAAGTAGGTATTGCCAATGGGACTCACACAGATTTCTGGGGTGGTACTCCTCTGAGTATTATCTTGCCTGGTTTATATGAGATCAGTTTGGACATTGGTAAAACTGCGGTTGGGCTTGCCGTGACGCAGTGGGCAGGTTTTAGAACGAGGGGGGACAAGCATTTTTTTTTTTGAACGTTGACGGTAAAGCTGCCAAATTCATTGATCAGAAGAAGCGTTATAAGAACCCTCCGAGGAGGAAAGCACAACAAAAGGCTAGTGCAAAAAGAAAAAAAGAAAAAAGGCCGGCACCACCACAAACCCAAGCTCCACCGACAAGTCATGAACACCATCAGGAACCATCGTTGGACCTTCAAGGGGACGCCTTCAAGGAGGGAGTGATATCGAGGACAACACCGTCCCCCGATCTGGACTAGCCAAATCTTAGGTTTTCATCCGGAAACCACATGCCATGAGGTACGAAGAGCAAAACGAGCTCCACGGCGGTACCTCTAAGGAGGAAGACGACATCCGCAGATGCCGTTACCGTCGGCACTGACCAGAACAGTGCAGGACTTTCATCCAAAGCCGAGTGTTCCGCCAACAAACATGGATCCGAGGCTAATCAGAGCTGCCGTGAAGAAAAAGGCCATGCACACACTACCAGGGACAGGCTTGTCACCGCCGCACGCAGAAACTTGCGAACATGAGCCAACCTGGCTGGGCCGCCCCGCCGCGCGCAGGCCTGGTCGCCAAACCAGATCCGGCCATCCTCAACCTCCGTGCGCAGATCTGGGCGAGGAACCGCACCGCAGCGCACAGGAAGAGTCGAATTAGAATCGAGCTTGCCGGGCAAGACCGCCGCGGCGCCGTGGATCGATTTAACACCAAAACAAACTAACCGCGCCCGCCTGCCGCAAGGCAAGGATGTGACCACCGAGCCGGAATTGGTGTGCTTGAGAACCTCCTCCGTTACGGCGCCAGACGGCGCGCTGCCGGCGAGATGGGCGTGAACATGCTTTGAAGGAGAGCCCACCAAGATCCGCCGACCCCCACCGCACCGCCACCACCAACTCAGCCCGGCAACGAGATCCGGCGACTGTCACAGCTGCAGCGAGGCAGGCACCTCCGCAGGACGCGCGAAATGCGCCAGATGAAGGGCTGGCTGCCCTGCCACCAAGCGCCCACGCTACCGAAGCTCGCCCCTGGCGCTCAGACTGCATGCCGCGCTTCGCTACCACCAAAGACGCCACACCTCATACAGCACGTCGCGCTTCTCCGCGCCCGTCACCACAAGACTTCGCCCAGCACCCCGCTCATCACTGATGCTCCCTCCAGTAAAATTTGCCCACCGGCGCCCGCTCACCGGAGGGAGCATCAGTGATTCAGAACTCAGCTATCAGGGTGCATGAGAGGACACAGACAATGCCTATTGGAAGCTTGATGAGCGTTGCTGAAGGGAACATGATGGAAGAAGATCTGAGTATGCCTTCGCGTTTTGGCTGGTTGCATGGGCTGCCCTGGTCAAATTAGGTTGCCGTTGGAGAGTTTTTGACTTTTTGTCACCTGTCCTGTAATGGTGTTTGCGTGGTAGCAAAACTTCTACCCCTCCGTCCCTAAGTATAAGACATTTTAGAGATTTCATTTGACTACATACAGATGTATATAGACATATTTTGAAATGTAGATTCATTTATTTTGCACCGTATGTATTCCCTTATTGCAATCTCTAAAAAGATTTATATCTAGGAACGGAGAGAGTATGTTGTTGGTTGTTAACGTTGTCATCAACATATCTTCTTTTTTGTATCATTCTTTTGCTTTTGGGTCTGTAACAAACTAATGTTCCATCATGTTGACATGTTTACAGTGAAACCTGGCTCTACTTTGGAGGCGTATGAAAAAAAAAACTACAAAATATATTACCCCGTCCCACGCAAAAAAGAAGATATAGATGTACCTAACACTAAATCATGTCTAGATACATCCGTATCTAGACAAATGTAAGTCAAGCTTTTTGGGATGGAGGGGTATAACACTAAACTAAAGCAAAATGTTCCCGCAAAAAAAAAAAGAACTAAAGCAAAATGGTGCACAAAATCTTCAATGGTGTGCTTAGTGCATGGTTAACCCTTTTTTGGCAAATATGACCCTCCATTATATTTGGGGAAAGTGGGAAAACTCTCACATCATCGCACAGGCATTACAATACATATCAGCACACGAAAAAAATTACAATCCCTCCAGTGAAGCACACGGGGCACACAAACATACCACATGGACGTTGGACATGAACATCCAACATGCAACTTCAAGGGTAAAATGGTCACAGGTTTCAAAACAATCTTTTTAACATTCTGAAAAAATGTTTATAAAATGTAAAAAAATGTTTTCCTGATTAAAATAATGCTTCGTACCATTCAAAAAAACGTATGTGACATTAAAAAAAAGTTCACACATTCCTGAAAAGTGTTTCTGACATTTAAAAAAATGTTATGCAATGTAAAAATATGGTCACCTACATAGAAATTATATTTATACAGTGTTGGTGAAATTATGGAAAAATTATGTATACAATGCACGAAATGTTCCGGGTAGTGTCAACTTTTTTATTTCATTTTAAAAATGAACAAACTATATTTGAAAAATGTTACCATGTATTCAAGAAAGTGTTCCGAACATGTAATTTAGAAAAATGTACACCACGTTTTTGAAAAATGTCCAACATGTATCAAAACTATGTTTCACATGTGCGCTGAAAATATACATTGTCCATTGAGAAAAAGTAGACATGTGTTGTGACCAAAAAAAGAGAAAAATTAACAAAATAGAAAACAAAGAAAACCAAAAAGGAAACAAAGAAAACCAAAGTATAGCGAAGAAATAAAGAGAAACAAAAATAAAATGAGAAAACAAATAAAATACAGACAAAGATAAAAATAAAAATAAAATAACCATAGAAAATCAGTGAAAATGAGGAAAATGAAAAATAAATGAGGAAAACTGGAGCGAGCATCCGCACTAAAATGGGCCAGCCCGATATTGTCACCCATAGGCGATTCCTATTGGGAACCGGTTCAAGTGACATATACTACTATGGCGATGAAAGCGCGTTTTTTTAGGAACTCAAAGGGAGCGGCTACACATCGGTTATTGCAAATGTTGCCCCGGCTTTGCGCGGTTCACGCAACCAGTACAGACTCACTTACTGCATGAAGCTGGCCGTTGAGCTGAACGTATGCTGTTTATTTTGGTGGAGTGTGTATGTTGGCAGCACTAGTCGCTCATAGAGTTGATTCTCGTGTACATGAATGCCTAAAAAAGGCCGTCTATGTATGCGATCTTTCGCTAGAAAAAATAGTTAGATAAAGGTTTTTGTATAACATGGTGAAAAAATTGTATGTACATTCCAAATGTTAAAATTATTGAAAAATCTTAAAAATCATGAACTTGAAATATGTTAAAGCGGTATAAAAGGATTGTTAGCATAATTTTATAAAAATGGTGATAACACTCCAAAAAAATGTTCACCCATTTCAAAAAATGTACATGACATATTTAGAAATGTTTATACAATGTACAACATATTCTTGTAATTAAAAAATAACTGCTTCATACCATTCAAAAAAATGTTCATTTGTTCTAGATAATATGTCCACGAAATGTTTTTAAATGCTTATAGAATATAAAACATGTGTAGCTTAAAACAATTCTTGTTATTATTAAAAAAATGTTTCCACGTGTATTTGAATATTTTAACTTGTATTAAAAAAAGTTTGAAACCATGTTTCATATGTATAAGAAAAAATTACAATATTTATGGGAAAAAGTAGACACCAAAACATATATTTTTAGAATAATGTTAATCATGTATTTAAAAAATATTAAACATGTATAAAAATATTTTTCTTATGTATACAAAAAATGTACAATGTGTATGAAAAATAGACATCAATACATGTATTTAAAAACTTTTAATCATGTATGTGAAAAATATTAAATATGTATACAAACAATGTTCTTGCTGTATAGGATAAATGTTCAATGTCAATAAAAAAAGTCTGTTAAAGAAACTCTAAAAACAGAAACCCAGAAGAAAACCATAAAGAAAACACATAGATGAAAAAAAAGCATGAAAACTGATGAAAAAATAAAGAAAACACAGAAAAGAAAATAATTAAATGAAAAGTGACGAGAAATGTAAAGAAAACACATAGAGAAAAATAAAAACAATTAAAATAAAGAAAGATTGCTAAAACCATAAAGAGGAAAACACAAACAAGGACAAAAAAATCAATGAAAACTTGACCGAATCCAACCAGTGTACAAACAGAAGAAGAGGAAAAACTAACGAGTGAGCGAATGTAGCGGCTGAACGAGCAAAACGTGCTAATAGGATGGCCCATAGGTGTGGATGCCCGAGCTACATCTCACTATAGGTGGGACTAGTAAGGTTTGTCTGAGCTGTGGCGGATTAGGGTTCCCTCAAAGCTGAAAATTCTCTTATGGAGATTAGCCAAACACTCTATCCCCACAGCTGCACTTCTCCATCACCGGAACATGTCAACTTCAAGAGCTTGCTGTCTTTGCGGGGCTGTCGACACTTGGCGCCATGCTCTAGTGGACTGCTCGGTCTCAAGGAGCACTTGGGCACTCTCTTCTGAAGCTGTCCTTGACAAACTGAGTACATGCAGAGAGGAAAACGCAAAAAGATGGTTGTTCGTCATGCACGAAGCTCTGAACCAAGATGATTTTCTTGTCTTTGTTGTCACCCTATGGGCGATGTGGAGTGCTCGTAGGAAGGCAATGTACGAGGATATCTTCCAAACACCTTTTGCCATCAACGGTTTTGTAAAATCCTACATTGCAGAGCTCAAAGCCCTCCACGAGTCGGGTGCGGCTGGCATTAGGGTGCCACAACATCGCCCTAATCGCTGGATTGCACCGCCCCTGGGGATGGTCAAGATCAATGTAGATGCCGCGGTGGGCTGAGCGCATGGTGCAGCGGGAGCTGTGTGCAGAGACCGAGACGGAGCCTTCTTAGGAGCTTCGGCGGTTGTTTTCTCCCATCTGTCAGACCCAAGCACCCTGGAGATGCTCGCTATCAGGGAGGCTCTGGCATTAGCGGATGATCTCTATGTCAGGAGGATACATGTTGCCTCAGATTGTAAGGTGGCCGTCGACGACATTCAACAGCAAAACAAAGGGAGCTACGGTGCAATTGTGCATGAAATCATACATCATAGGTCTGTTTTTGAAGCTTGTGATATACTTCATGAATTTAGGGGCTCGAATATCGAGGCTCACAAAGTTGCAAAGTATGCTTTATCTCTCGGGGTTGGCCGCCATGTTTGGTTAGGCCAACCCAACAATCTTGATTTCGTCCCTGTAAACATTGTGACGACATAATAAAGCCTTGCAGTTTGTCTAAAAAAAAGGTGAGACTAGCAAACATGTCCGTGCGTTGCAACGGCAAAATTCATATGTTCCTACCACAATAAGCATGACTAAAGGCCCTTCCACCGGTGCACGTTATTTATTTGAACATGGCGCCTTGTCCGTGTAGTCGCTTATCCTCCTTACTGCTTTCATCGACCATGGTCGCTATGTCCACCTGAGCGCAGTGCGTTCGACGTGGTCAATCCCATGATGATGATCTTGACAATCCACCCACAATTGACATTGAATCACGCCATCGCAAATCAATGTTTAATAGTTTTGAAACTAATCTTCTCAAGTTGGACATGACGGTTGCCCTTCCCGAGCTATGGCATACACCTAGTCCATACGCCATCCATCATACAACCACTCACTTTTAAATTGCATATATTGTTTTTCAAAAAGCACCAACCTTCTTTTTAAAACACATAAAGACTTTTTAAATCACATGGACCTTTTTAAATCACATGGACCTTTTTAAAGAGCATAAACATGTTTGAAATTATGAATATATTTGTAAGCACGTGAACACTTTTTAGAATTACGTGAACATATCCAACCTTCTTTTTAAAACACATAAAGGATTTTTAAATCACATGGACCTTTTTAAACAGCGTAAATATTTTTTTAAATACGAATATATTTGTAAGCACGTGAACACTTTTTATAATTACCTGAACATTTTTTTGAGAAAAGGGTGTACAATTTTCAAATTATATGAACAGTATTTTAATACATGGACACTTTTCTTAAAACTACACAAACAGTTTTAAATATATGAATAATTTTTTAAAATTAGAAATGCACAAACAATTTTTGAAAAGGCACAAGCACATTTTAAATGATACAAAAAAAATAAAAATGTTTGAACACTCATATAATCTCAAAGATTTAGCCATCTTTCTGCTGAACACATTTCACCAACATGAGAATACCTATATTTTATCAGATCCCCACCCGCATGTCAGCCATTTGGCTCATGATTATGATCAAGCAGGAAGCGTGTCATTTATCTGATTCATAATTCTGTGTCATTTGCATGCTTCTCACCGATAGTTTCCACAAAATCTTTTACTCGCAGTCAGAGGCAGAGTTAATTTCCTCGTTTCTCTTAAGCACACCCTCTCTTTATTTATTGATGCCTTGGCTTTTTTATTGTGGCAACTCATGTGTATATAAATAGGTGTGATTTGATGTTAAAAAGCAATTTGGGACTATTACTTATAATAATGGCCTTATACTCTTTTACACATAAAAAAATTCGTGCGTCGCCTCCCGAGTCTCTCGTGGGCCTCGCCAATGCGTTATGGGCCAACTGGTCCTAATGTGCTAACCTAACAACTATTAAGGATGCCACCAACTGGCCCATATCACTTTATCTAAAACTTAAGCCCATATCACATGGATTTAGGCCGAGCTGGGCGACCCACCGTCGCAGGAGGGATGACAGGACAAAAACCTGGATTCGTACACGAGAGCTAGCTGGGGACGGACTAAGATTAATACCACCTGAATAGAAAAATATAGATAAGCCGGACGGACGAAAAACGGAACGAAATTACGCTGGTAAAAAGTGATGCTCCCTTTATTACTAGGTAAAGATATAGCTCTGACGTTTATGCAAGGCCATTTTTAATAATAAATCCATCGTACCTTACTTTGGAGGTAAAAGATGGGCTATCAGCCCATCTAATTTGGTCTTGGTACGTTGTTCGCAGCCTCTCCACCCACTTTTTTTGGAAAGCATAAAGACTTTATTTTCTCACATGGTCGATAGATGATTTACAAGAGTTTGAGAAATAAAATCAGTGATCGTAGAGTTCCAGAACACAAAATGTGTTTTTGCTAAAAGAATTCTTCGCAAACACATCAACAACTTCATTTGCTTCTCGGAGACAGTGAGCATATGATCTTTGCAAAATCCAGGGCTAACTCCTTGTATTTAAGCACTATAGCCACAGCAGAATCCACATGGTCGTTTCCTTGCTGAACTGCCTACACTGCAAAACTGTTGTCAGATTTCATCATCAACTTATTAGAGCATGTCTGGTAGAACCCTCAAACCCTTAAAGCAATTTTAAGGGTTGAGAAGTGCCAGTTTTTGGCACTTTTTAGGGTTGAAAAATAGGGGCAAAGACTAGAACCCTCAAACCCAACCCTTAAACTGCTTTAACGATGGGGTTTGAGGGTTCTAGTCTTTGCCTCAACCCCAACCTTTAAATCTATCATTTGACATCTCATAATTTATGACTACAAGAACACAATCAACCTCAAACAAACTACCAAGTGCCGGTGCTTGCATCCATCCCCACAGCTGTCCAAGCACGAACCAAGAGGATATCTTCCGCCTCGGTGTAGTTTGTCGACCGCGCGTGTGGGCGAGAAGCGGCGGTGAATGCCTCCTCCCCTATCTCGACCACCTCCTCCTCGTCATCCCCTTCATCCTCCTCATCTTCCTCTTCTTCCTCCAAGTCGTCACCAACCCTAAAGGGGTCTAGAGGCGGAGCTCCGAGGTCCACCTCCGCGTTTTGGAGGATGTCCATGAACGAGGATGGGGTTGCCATTTCCTCGAACACCTCGTGCACGGCGGGAGGAGATTCGGCGACGGCGGCGGGCGGGCATGGCTTCTTGGCGGCTTGTTCACGGCCGGGACGAGCCGGCGACCTTGGAGGCTGCCTCATGCCCATGAGAGGCCGCCTTGGCCGACTCTTCTTGGGGGCGCGGCGGGGCGGGCACTGGGCGGGCCAAGGAAGCCGGGAGGCGGGAGGAGGCGGTGCGAGGCCCGTCCCGGCCGCTAGAAGGAAATATGCCCTAGAGGCAATAATAAAGTTATTATTTGTTTCCTTATATCATGATAAATGTTTATTATTCATGCTAGAATTGTATTAACCGTAAACATAATACATGTATGAATACATAGACAAATAGAGTGTCACTAGTATGCCTCTACTTTACTAGCTCGTTAATCAAAGATGGTTATGTTTCCTAACCATATACATGGGTTGTCATTTGATTAACGAGATCACATCATTAGGAGAATGATGTGATTGACATGACCCATTCCATTAGCTTAGCACCCGATCGTTTAGTATGTTGCTATTGCTTTCTTCATGACTTATACATGTTCCTATGACTATGAGATTATGCAACTCCCTTTTACCGGAGGAACACTTTGTGTGCTACCAAACGTCACAACATAACTGGGTGATTATAAAGGTGCTCTCTGGTGTCTCCGAAGGTACATGTTGGGTTGGCGATTTCGAGATTAGGATTTGTCACTCCGATTGTCGGAGAGGTATCTCTGGGCCCTCTCGTAATGCACATCACTTAAGCCTTGCAAGCATTGCAACTAATGAGTTAGTTATGGGATGATGTATTACGAACGAGTAAAGAGACTTGCCGCAACGAGATTGAACTAGGTATTGAGAACCGACGATCGAATCTCGGCAAGTAACATACCGATGACAAAGGGAACAACATATGTTGTTATGCGGTCTGACCGATAAAGATCTTCGTAGAATATGTGGGAGCCAATATGAGCATCCAGGTTACGCTATTGGTTATTGACCGGAGACGTGTCTCGGTCATGTCTACATAGTTCTCGAACCCGTAGGGTCCGCACGCTTAACGTTACAATGACAGTTTTATTATGAGTTTATGTGTTTTGATGTACCGAAGGTTGTTCGGAGTCCTAGATGTGATCACGGACATGACGAGGAGTCTCGAAATGGTCGAGACATGAAGATTGATATATTGGAAGCCTATGTTTGGACATCGGAAGTGTTCCGGGTGAAATCGGGATTTTTCCGGAGTACCGGGAGGTTACCGGAACCCCACGACAACTTAATGGGCCTTAGTGGGCCTTGGTGGAAGAGAGGAAAGGAGGCTGTGGCAGGGCCGCCCTCCCCTAGTCCGAATAGGACAAGGAGAGGCGCCCTTCCTTTCTCCCTCCACCTCTTCCCCTCTCTCCTAGTCCAACATGGAAGGGGGAGTCCTACTCCCAGAGGAGTAGGACTCCTCCGCGCCGCCTCTCCCTTGGCCGCACCCCCTTGCTCCTTTATATACGGGGGCAAGGGGGCACCCCAAAGACACAACAATTGATCTGTTTGATCTTTTAGCCATGTGCGGTGCCCCCCCTCCACCATAGTCCACCTCGATAATACTATAGCGGTGCTTAGGCGAAGCCCTGCGTCGGTAGAACATCAACATCGTCACCTAATAACCCACAAGTATAGGGGATCGCAACAGTTTTCGATAAGTAAGAGTGTCGAACCCAACGAGGAGCTAAAGGTAGAACAAATATTCCCTAAAGTTCTATCGACCACCGATACAACTCTACACACGCTTAACGTTCGCTTTACCTAGAACAAGTATAAAACTAGAAGTACATTGTAGGTGTTTTCGGATAGGCTTGCAAGAAAGTAAAGAGCACGAAAATAAAACTAGGGGCTGTTTAAGTAAAGACACAACTAAAGTAAATATAGCGAGTGTGGAAGAGTGATGGTAGGTGTGGCGAAATTGTCCCTTAAGCAATTGACTACTTTACTAGACCGATAGCAAGTTTTATGTGGGAGAGGCCACTGCTAGCATGTCATCCCTTACTTGGAATTCTATGCACTTACGATTGGAACTATTAGCAAGCATCCGCAACTACTAACATTCATTGAGGTAAAACCCAACCATAGCATTAAGATATATTGGCCCCCCTTCAATCCCGTATGCATCAATTTCTATGCTAGGCTGAAGCTTCTGTCACTCTTGCCCTCCAATACATAGTCCTATCAACATACAACTAACCATATGGTGTGATACACTCGAGCACTCATATGATGGGCACCAAAGGACAGCAACATAACCACAAGCAAATTAAATCAATCATAGCAATTCATCAACCACCGATAGGACAACGAAAATCTACTCGGACATCATAGGATGGCAACACATCATTGGATAATAATATGAAGCATAAAGCACCATGTTCAAGTAGAGGGTACAACGGGTTGCGGGAGAGTGGACCGCTGTAGATAGAGGGGGAAGGTGATGGAGATGTTGGTGAAGATGGCGGAGGTGTTGGTGTAGATCGCGGTGATGATGATGGCCCCCGGCAGCGCTCCGGCGCCACTCGTAATCGAGGGGAGAGAGCCCCTTCTTCTTCTTCTTCCTTGACCTTCTCCCTAGATGGGAGAAGGGTTTCCCCTCTGGTCCATGGTCTCCATGGCGTGGGAGGGGCGAGAGCCCCTCCGAGATTGGATCTATCTCTTTGTCTCTCTCTGTTTCTGCGTTCTCTCCTGGCTCTGTTTCACCGTTTCATGTATATATGGAGATCCGTAACTCCGATTGCCTTGAAACCTTCGTCGTGATTTTTTCTCCGAATATTAGCTTTCTTGCTGCAAAAGAAGAGCATCAACCGCCTTACGGTGGGCTCACGAGGGTAGGGGGCGCGCCCAGGGGGGCTGGCGCGCCCCCCTTCCTCGTGACCACCTAGGCAATCGGTTCGATTGATTTTCCTTCCAAATTTTCCATATTTTCCAAAAATAAGCTCCGTCTGCTTTTATCCCGCTTTGGACTCCGTTTGATATGGATATTCACAAACCAAAAACATGCAATGCATGTGAACTCACATCGGGCAATCGGATCAAGTATGTTAGTCCCAAAAATAATATAAAAAGTTGCCAAAAATTATATGAAATTTGAATAATATTGGCATGGAACAATAAAAAATTATAGATACGACGGAGACGTATCAGCATCCCCAAGCTTAATTCCTGCTCGTCCTCGAGTAGGTAAATGATAAAAAAGATAATTTTTGATGTGGAATGCTACCTAAAATAATATTGATCATATGTCTAATCATGACATGAATATTAAGACACGAGTGATTCAAAGCAATAGTCTATCATTTGACATAAAAACAATAATACTTCAAGCTTACCAACCAAGCAATTATGTCTTATTGAAATAACATAGCCAAAGAAAACTCATCCCTACAAAATCATATAGTCTGGCTATGCTCCATCTTCACCACACAAAATATTCACATCATGCACAACCCCGATGACAAGCCAAGCAATTGTTTCATACTTTTGACGTTTCTCAAACCTTTTCTACTTTCACGCAATACATGAGCGTGAGCCATGGACATAGCACTATAGGTGGAATAGAATATGATGATGGGGGTTATGTGGAGAACACAAAAAAGGAGAAAGTCTCACATCAACGCGGCTAATCAACGGGCTATGGAGATGCCCATCAATTGATGTCAATGTGAGGAGTAGGGATTACCATGCAACGGATGCACTAAAGCTATAAGTATATGAAAGCTCAAACTGAAACTAAGTGGGTGTGCATCCAACTTGCTTGCTCATGAAGACCTAGGGCATTTGAGGAAGCCCATAGTTGGAATATACAAGCCAAGTTCTATAATGAAAATTCCCACTAGTATATGAAAGTGATAACTCAAGAGACTCTCTATATGAAGAACATGGTGCTACTTTGAAGCACAAGTGTGGTAAAAGGATAGTAACATTGCCCCTTCTCTCTGTTTCTCTCATTTTTTTGTTTTTTTTGTTTTTTTGGGCCTTCTCTTTTTTTTTGGCCATTCTTTTCTTTTCTTTTTTTCGTCCGAAGTCTCATCCCGACTTGTGGGGGAATCATAGTCTCCATCATCCTTTCCTCACTGGGGCAATGCTCTAATAATGATGATCATCACACTTTTATTTACTTACAACTCAATATTACAACTCGATATCTAGAACAAAGATATGACTCTATATGAATGCCTCCGTGATGTACCGGATGTGCAATGATCTAGCGTAGCAATGACATCAAAACGGACAAGCCATGAAAACATCATGCTAGCTATCTTACGATCATGCAAAGCAATATGACAATAAATGCTCAAGTCATGTATATGATGATGATGGAAGTTGCATGGCAATATATCTAGGAATGGCTATGGAAATGCCATAATAGGTAGGTATGGTGGCTGTTTTGAGGAAGATATAATGAGGCTTATGTGTGACAGAGCGTATCATATCACGGGGTTTGGATGCACTGGCGAAGTTTGCACCAACTCTCGAGGTGAGAAAGGGCAATGCACTGCATCAAGAGGCTAGCAATGATGGAAGGGTGAGAGTGCGTATAATCCATGGACTCAACATTAGTCATAAAGAACTCACATACTTATTGCAAAAATCTATTAGTCATCAAAACAAAGTACTATGCGCACACTCCTAGGGGGATAGATTGGTAGGAAAAGACCATCGCTCGTCCCCGACCGCCACTCATAAGGAAGGCAATCAATAAACACCTCATGCTCTGACTTCATTACATAACGGTTCACTATACGTGCATGCTACGGGACTTGCAAACCTCAACACAAGTATTTCTTAATTTAACAATTACTCAAATAGCATGACTCTAATATCACCATCTTTACATCGCAAAACTATTGCAAGGAATCAAACATATCATATTCAGTGATCTACAAGTTTATGTAGGATTTTATGACTAACCATGTGAATGACCAGCCTCTGTCATCTCTCTAAATAGATATAAGTGAAGCAAGAGAGTTTAATTCTTTCTACAAAAGATATTCCCAAGATCTAACAAATATAAGTGAAGCAAAAGAGCATTCTACAAATGGCGGTTGTCTATGTAAAGAGAAACAGGCAATCCAAACTTCAAATGATATAAGTGAAGCACATGAAGCATTCTATAAAGCCATACTCAAAAGATATAAGTGAAGTGCATAGAGCATTCTATAAATCAACCAAGGACCATCTCATACCAGCATGAGTGCATAAAAGAAAAATAAAAACCTAATTGCAAAAGACGCTCCAAGACTTGCACATATCGCATGAACGAAACGAATCCGAAAACATACCGATATTTGTTGAAGAAAGAGGGATGCCTTCCCGAAGCATCCCCAAGCTTAGACGCTTGAGTCTCCTTGAATTTTTACTTGGGGTGCCTCGGCATCCCCAAGCTTGAGCTCTTGCCTCTCTTCCTTCTTCTCACATCGAGACCTTCTCGATCATCGAACACTTCATCCACACAAAACTTCAATGTAAAACTCGGTAAGATCCGTTAGTATAATAAAGCAAATCACTACTCTAAGTACTGTTTCAAACCAATTCATATTTTGTTTTTGCATTGTGTCTACTGTAATATAAATTTTTCATGGCTTAATCCACTGATATAAATTGATAGTTTCATCAAAACAAGCAAACTATGCATCAAAAACAGAATCTGTCTAAAACAGAACAGTCTGTAGAAATCTGAACATTCACCATACTTATGATACTTGAAAAATTCTGCCAAAATTAGTAAAAATAAACAATTTATACATAAATACAGTGCAAAAAGAATCAGAACCATTTGACGTTCCAGTAAAACATTAAAATTCGCGCACTACAGTCAAGGTTTCTGTCCTCCACCGCACAAACCAACAAGCATTCTAAACATCCTAAAGGCAAACCTTGGCACATTATTTTATAATACAATGGAATTGTACAAGGGGATAATTATTTTTGTTGAAAATTTTCTGTAATCAAGATTCACAAAGTTGCCGTGAGCATGAACAAAGTTCAAGGAGCTCTCCCACTTCAACAATGCTTGTCTTTCTCACTTTCGCTTTTCTTTTTGAAAAAAATTTTTGGGTTCCCCTCTTTATTTTTTTTGTTTTTAAACTATAAGAAAGCACTCAACAGAAATAAATGACTCTCTAAAACTTCCGGGTTGTCTCCCTGGCAGCGCTTTCTTTAAAGCCATTAAGCTAGGCATATAGTGCTCAAGTAGTGAATCCACCAGGATCCCAAGGTATATCAAAGCCAATTTTAATTAGCAATGATTTGTAATTTAGTAGTGAGCACAAAGTAACATATATCATATAATGACAAAGTCTAACTCTCTTCCTGTGCATCGGCATGTCATAAAATAACAATTCATGCACACCAAGTAAAGGCCAATGCATAGTATATGTAACACCCCCAGTGTCATGCTACAGTAATCACCTGTTAATGGTGCCAGGTCATCAGGTTCCTGTTGCTAATCTTCACTTGATCCAAATCACCATTCAAATTCAAATCCAATCTAAAGTCAAAAATTCTTTTTTTGTCAGACATGAAATCTAAAATGTTCATCTTGTGGCAAATAATCATTTGTTAATATTGGTGCTGGACCAACATTTTTGCAAGGTGTTTAAATGGACTAAACCAATTAAAGCAGTGGCTAAAACAATATATTAAATGGCTTTTTAATTTATAAAAATGCTACCTTTTTCCCAAAGCCTCACAATCTTTTTGTGGCAATGCAAAATAATTCTTTGGAATTGTATTAGCCAGTGGCATAATTTTGCAAAGTCATAGTGGCTAAAAGAAAATTTGCAAAAGCTGCTGGAAAAGGAAAAACAAAAAAAAGGGGAGAAAGAAAGGAGAGAGAGAGAGAGAGAGAGAGAGAGAGAGAGAGAGAGCAAACCCCCTCCCTGGACCGAACCCACCAGGGCCGCCCACCTAACCCACCTGTAGCCTGAGTTGCCGCCAGCGGTCTCTCTCCCCGCCTGTTCTCGGTCTCAGCATCAAGAATCAGGGCGTCGCCACGAACCACCTCACGGCCACACCGCCACAGCGCCATGGGAGGATAAGGACGCCACGACGACCCCCGCCTCCAAGAGATCTTTTTCCCCCTCCACCATGAGCTGCTACTTGCCCTCTCCGCATCTCCCATTCCCCACCACATCCGAGCGCTGCCGTGGCCCTGCCGCCATGACGCACGCGGGCCCCAACACCGCCTCGCCTCTCCTCCGTGCCAAGAAGGACCGCCTCGACCTCCTCTTCCTCCCCGACGAATCACCTGAGCAGGAGCGCCTCTGCATCGTCCCCTACGTCGCTGTCTTCCTCCTCTCCTCCGACGAGCCTCGCCGTCGATTCCGCCGCACCGAGCCCTCCTCGAGCATGCTTGAGCACATCTGCAGGAGCACTATGAGCCTGCGCTTCTTTCCCCTCTCCCGAAGCTTTTCCGACGCTCAGTAGCCCCTGCTCCCGTAGCTCGCCTGAAGAACTCGCCGCCGACGAGCTCGGGCGCCGGGCTATGGTCGCTTTCACATGCGGCCGAGCGCCAGATCATGCTCCTGGGTTCGGGGCCCAACGCTGGCTCACGCTTCTCGCCGAGCCCCATAGCCCGATCCCCGCTAACGCCTGCTCCGCCGCCCGCTTCGCCAACGCTGCTGTCGTTGCAGCAGCCCGCTTCTGCCCGAGCTAAGCTCAGCTTGGATGCGACGCCTCCGCTGGCCCAAACGAGCCCGGCCAAGGCCAAACGCCTCGTGGGTTTTTCCGACGAAGTCCGGCATGAGCCTCGCCATCGCTTTTGGTCGCCGCTAAACCCCGCCACCGCCGACGTGGCACACCCGGTCCACCTCGGTCGCCGACCAGGCCCTCGGGCCCGGCCGTCTGCTGACTTCGTCAATCACCGATGGCAGCCCGACCATCGACGCAAGGGGCCCCACCGCTATTCCTCTAACTAAAATGTTTTATTAATTAAAACTAATTAGTTAGCTAATTAGTCTATGGCAGGTGGGGTCCAAGAGCTAACTAACCTAGATTAGTTAGTTTATTACATCGTTAGACTAACAGAGGCGACATGTGGGTCCCATCGACCCACAGTGCCTGGTTTGACTCGGTCACCGCCTCACGACTGTTGATGTCACTGTGACGCTGGCGTCGACGCAATAAACCCCTCTGTTAATTTATTTAATTCCGTAAAATGTATAAAACTTTGAAAATTCATAGAAATTAAACCAGAACTCCGATGAAAATGTTTTCTACATGAAAGTTGCTCGAGAAAAATCCAACAAATCCGGACACGCTGTCCGTCCATCCGTCACATGCCCCTAGCATGCTGAACATGAAACTTTCCTCCGGTCATCTGGTTCGACATTAGTCCTAACCGGAAAACATTCCTGTTGACTTTCCCTTCGCCGTAACGTATAGCATCGCGTTAGAACACGCCTAGCTCTGCTGTTGTCCTTTTATGCACTTGCTTGTTATGAATTTATCGCTTTCTTCCTCTTCTCTCCGTAGACCCGGGACCGATGATGTTTCCGTGATCGACTACGCCGACGATGACCCCTCCTTGCAGAGCAAACAGGCAAGCCCCCCCTTTGATCATCCCGATATTGCCCATTCCATTCTCTCATGCTTGCATTAGATTTTGCTACTGTTATTGTTTGCTCCTATTCTGCTGCATAGCCTGTTTATTGTAACCTACTATTGTTACCTACCTGCTTATCCTAAACTACTTAGTATAGGTTGGTTAGAGACCCATCAGTGACCCCCCCACTTGACTCGACTGCCCCGCTGGATTATCAGAAGACCCGATCAACGGGATTGAAGACCAGGCCCCGAGACCTCATGTCACATCACGCCCCTTCGTTGCTCGACTCTGCAGAGTTACCATCGAGTGCCGCGGGTGGAACCTCATACATCACTCCCGATGAGATCTCTCAGAGAGTAGTTATTCACCATGGTCATCGAGGGTGATTTCCTCCTTAACCACTTCCGACACGACTGTCAGGTAACCCCTCAAGTGTGAACCTCGAGGGTGATTCCTCTTATGTTCACCTTGATGATTACATCTAGTGGAATTCATCGGGGTGATTCCTCGGTTTTCCCTTGATGTTTGGACACACGGATACTTGGACTTTACCATCACATTACTTGGAAAGATGGGTCGACCACGAGGGGTACCTGCTGAGCTTAATTGCGAGTGATGTGGAGACGGGTTGACACGGAGGGTGCCCGCGAGATAATTACGAGGCGTGGCGGCATTCCTAGCCCTTGCCGTAAGTCCTCGAGACGGGCAATGGGGTCACATCTTTCGTGAGTCTCGCTTGTTACCGTGCATTCCTAATCCACTACGATTTGGATATTTGATCCGAGGGGCCTCGCCCGATAGCACTAACCATCACGTGGGCATAGTATGGGCGTTCAAGCGTCAGATACATCAGCCGAAGCTTAATAGACGCGGCGACCGAGCGACGCGGCCGGGTTGGACTGCGTAAGTTACCGCCTTTGTTGAAGGAGGTAGCTAGGTTCCGCTCACCGCCGCCCACGCAACGCGTGCAGGAGTTCCCGGGAGATGGCCGATGACCCTTGGGGCATAGGTTTAGTCCGCGTCTGGCCTCTCTATTAAGCCTAGGTCGGGTTGCGGCGTATTGTTTGGCCGAGGCCGGGCATGACCCAGTGAAAGTGTGTCCGCCGAGTTAATCGAGCATGGTGGGTAAGTTGGTGCACCCCTGCAGGGAAGGAAACATCTATCGATAGCATGTCCTACGGTAACGGACACTTGGAGTTGTATCCCGATCAATACAACTAGAACTGGATACTTGTGATGAGAATTGGATGGTGATGATAAATGGATTGTGATGATAACTGGATAGTATGGCTCTGGGTTTTCTTTCTCGCAGGGAGTCGAGAAGGGATCTACCGCCGAGGTTGATAACACTACTACTTTTACTTTATGCTACTCTACTCCCTCCTGCTTGCTGCAAGATGGTGGTTTCAGAAGATGCTAGTCTTCGAGAGGACTAGGCCTTCTCTCTATTCTCGCATTTCAAATCCACCACATATACAGCCTTCCTTTGATAATGTTGCATATGTAGTGTAGATCCTTGCTTGCAGTACTTTGGATGAGTACTCACGGTTGCTTTGCTCCCCTTTCCCCTTTCTTCTTCTTTCCGGTTGATGCAACCAGATGTTGGAGCCTGTGGTCAGATGCCACCGCCGATGTCTACTACTACGTGGAGACCGCCGACGACCAGGAGTAGTTAGGAGGCTCTCAGGCAGGAGGCCTTGCTTTTTCGATCGTTGCTGCTTTTGTGCTAGCCTTCTTAAGGAAATCTTGTCTAACTCATGTCTGTACTCAGATATTGTTGCTTCCACTGACTCTTGTGTTTTCGAGCTTATGTATTCGAGCCCTCGAGGCCCCTGGCTTGTAACATAAAGCTTGTATTATTTTAATTTGTGTCTAGAGTTGTGTTGTGATATCATCACGAGAGTCCTTGATCTTGATCGCATACATTTATGCAGTATGATTAGTGTATGATTGAATCGAGGGCGTAACAAGTTGGTATCAGAGCCGACTGCCTGTAGGTAGCCCCCTTTCCAACTCCTTGGTCGAAGTCGAGTCTAGTCACTACAAAAAAACTTTTACTAACATGGCTGTGTGGCTTATGGGCCCACGTCGCCATTGGGTGGTATTAGGACCTTTTTATTCCTCGTTTATACTCTAGGACTCTGATCTCTCGTCTTTTCGGGTTAAAGATTTTACTAACTCTGACTCTAGGATCTCGTAACCACTTCCTCCCGGAGAGCCCCTTCACTACAGATGATCGCTTGTTTCGCCGTAAGATTCTCGCAGATATTCCTCGATGTTTCCGAGACCTCGTGCCCACCGCTTTGCGCTTCCTCGACCATCGATAATCCTCGTGAATAACATCCTTGCCGCTTATACATTCTTCCCCAGTTGTTCCTATTGTTACAAGATACCCCTAGTACTTTCCGTTGTTTCGAGAATCATTTGTGCCTTCTGCTTTGCAGCTTCTTTTGCACTGCGGATAATTCACTTAACCGGGGTTCGTTCATCCCCAGTTGTTCATATGCTTTCCAAAATACCTGAAAATACTATCTGATCTCTCAAAATCCTCTGCAGCCTATTGCTCTTGATTCTCCTTGCCTGCTTGCATTAATATTAATTCCATATGTCTAGCAATATTCTTTAAAATTCTTTGTGATTGACATTCTGTTCCTATGGATTCAACGTGTGTGTGCGAATACTCGCAATCATCAATTAATCCTTGGAAATTTTCTTTCCGGCTCACACATCCTTCCAGATATGAGCTGGTTCTTGCCCAATCCAGATTTGATCGGGTGCACCTCTAAGTCTATTCAACCTATTCATCTTTTGATCAGAGCCTCTACTTCTGATCCTTCGTCTTGAAATCATAATTCCTTTGTACCCAAGCATCGAATCATTCAAACATTTCTATAAGCCGATGCCTTTGCATCCCCTTCTTCATTTTGATTGATTACCGATAATCACATCAACTCTGTCATGAATCGCCAGATCCATTGCTGGGTTGTTATCCAACAGTGTCCTTCACATCCAAAATCTTGTGAGTTTTTCCCTGATACATAATACCTTTGGTAAATTGTATCATCTGCTTTGACTACGATACTCCGCTTTCGAACTCGTATCTTTTGCTTGGTTGATGGTTGTATAGATTTGTAAAAATGCCTCGATGGGTTGAACTTATGCCTTCCATAATCCGTATGAACCCGAGAGTTCTCACGAGTCTTACTCTTCTGGTACTTCGCCAGATAAATCTTCTACACTACAATTGCTTCAAAAACGAGGAGTGAATGAAAGGTTATGCATTGAATAAGTGGGAGTCAACCTTGAACCTTTGTGTTCATGCCCATGGACCCGGTGTAGAACTTATCATGGAAGTTGCTCGTAATAATAATAATAAACTCTTGTTATAATCCATCTGGTATTTTGCTTTGATTCTTTGCAGTCGTGGTCCCGACCATGATTGTTCTTCTTGGATCCCATTTCCGAACAAGCTAAAGCACTTGTCTTCTACAAACCAATATGCCTGCCCAACCTCTATTATGATCTACCTTTGAGTATTACCCCTGGTATCTCGAGGATATCATGCCTTTGCACTACATCTTATGAACTTTTGATGGACTACTACCTTACCTGTCTTTGTCACTTCATGGGTTCTGGGTTGTTTGTCAACCGAGAATACCGATAAGTGAATCGATTTACATTCGATTCAGCAACTCTAAGTAATTTTCGTTGCTTACAAGTTTAATAATCCTTCCACCATTCCTAGCCCGATCGACTATGTTTTTATCGTGCCAACTTTTAACTATGCTACCCGGTCCTTATTCTCGAGCACAACTTTTCAACGATGAGCGAAGCTTATGTCGGTCTTCCTCATTTTATCATTCCACCTTGATCAACAAGCATGAATCCAAGCTTGTGTCGTATATGTGCTTCCCATAGCCTTTGCTTCATCATTCCTTTTGCTTGATGTCGTTGCTGCTCGATGGCATCTTCATAGAGCCTCTCGACAAAATTTGTCGTGTTCACCATCAATATACTGCCTTGTTCTAAGATAACAATCGAATTCTTGAGGAGAAATACCATCCTTGCCCGTCGATGATTCATGTTGTCATCGACACCATCCTTGACTTCCTGCCAATACAGACTTGATCATGTTTTAGTTATATCTTACATTCCATGACCTTCTTGGAATTGTTCCTTTGTACTTCTTGTGACCTTCAGATTCAATCTTGCTTGAAACACCATGTCAATGTTATCCCGAAGCATGATTGTGGTACTCCGAACATCATTAAGAACATTGGAGGCACAATACTAACTGTTTCTTGATCACTTATTCTAACACTGTTGTTTGGTAATGTCATGAAATTCCTCTCCCCTTACCTAAATGGTTTTCTACTTCTATCCTGTCATGGATATACTGCTCTGTTTGTCCTTGGGAAGGATATACCCGAAATATGTGTTTAAACAGATTTTTCCTTTCCATTGTTCTCGTTTAATTTGATAATCATATTATCCTTTCCATTGTTTGGTTTAACCTTTGTCTTGATGTCTATATGGTCTAAACAGTAATATTCTCCTCCTTATGTAAACACCTCGGTGTACAATTCTCACAAGAAGACCTGCTATATAGTTGATGACATTCCGGTAGCCACCGATGGACGAGAACTTTGCCTAATGGTCCGCCTCGTTCAACGAGCAGGAAAATAGTTCTCTCCGTCCCTCTCCCTTGATACCAATATTGTTGGCAACATAACTGACAGTCTATCATCTGACATGCCTTGCTATCGGCCCCCTTTCTACTTTTAACCCACATGGTGGGCCCATAACCCACAGTTCCACACGATCGAAACCTGACTCTCCTGTATATCTTTGATTACAAAATATTCTTGCATTTGGCTTCATATCATGTCACGAGCCACCTTCCGAGAGATGATCTATTCGATGCTCAACCCCTTTCTCTCACTCTGTTCAGGTATCAATCGTTTGTTCATTCGGTTGAAACTTCCTATTATACCTTCATACTTTGCTCTCGATGTTTTATTAAGTTTCAACTCGAGAGATACCTCTGCCTCATTTCCTGAATTGTTCACCAGACAATTAACCCTATATGTGTCGATTCTCCCGGTTACTCTTTACTTCACCACTTAAATCTCGGAACAAGATTTCTTGTAGTGGAGGAGATTTGTAACACCCCAGTGTCATGCTACAAGTAATCACCGTTAATGGTGCCAGTCATCAGGTTCTTGTTGCTAATCTTCACTTGATCCAAATCACCATTCAAATTCAAATCCAATCTAAAGTCAAAAATTCTTTTTTTGTCAGACATGAAATCTAAAATGTTCATCTTGTGGAAAATAATCATTTGTTAATATTGGTGCTGGACCAACATTTTTGCAAGGTGTTTAAATGGCCTAAACCAATTAAAGCAGTGGCTAAAACAATAAATTAAATGGCTTTTTAATTTATAAAAATGCTACCTTTTTCCCAAAGCCTCACAATCTTTTTGTGGCAATGCAAAATAATTCTTTGGAATTGTGTTAGCCAGTGGCATAATTTTGCAAAGTCATAGTGGCTAAAAGAAAATTTGCAAAAGCTGCTGGAAAAGGAAAAACAAAAAAAGGGGAGAAAGAAAGGAGAGAGAGAGAGAGAGCAAACCCCCTCCCTGGACCGAACCCACCTGGGCCGGCCCACCTAACCCACCCGTGCCAGCCCAGTTGCCGCCTCGTGAGCGGTCTCTCTCCCCGCCTGTCCTCGGGCCTCGAGATCAAGAATAGGGCGTCGCCACGAACCACCTCGCCCGGCCACGCCGCCAAAGCGCCATGGGAGGATAAGGACGCAGCGACGACCCCCGCCCCTCAGAGATCTTTTCCCCTCCACCATGAGCTGCTGCTTGCCCTCTCCGCATCTCCCATTCCCCATCAGATCCGAAGGCCGCTGGCCCTCGCCGCCATGACGCACGCTGGCCCCGACACCGCCTCGCCTCTCCTCCGCCAAGAAGGACCGCCTCGACCTCCTCTTCCTCCTCGACGAATCACACAGCAGAGGCGCCTGCATCGTCCCCTACGTCGCCGTCTTCCTCCTCTCCTCCGACGAGCCTCGCCATCGATTCCTCCGCACCGAGCCCTCCTCGAGCATGCTTGAGCACATCTGCAGGAGCACTGTGAGCCTGCGCTTCTTTCCCCTCTCTCTCCCAAGCTTTTCCGACGCCCGTAGCCCCGTTCCCGTAGCTCGGCCGAAGAACCTCACCGCCGACGAGCTCGGCGCCGTGGCCATGGTCGCCTTCACATGCGGCCGAGCGCCGCATCGTGCTCCTGGGGTTCCCAGGGGCCCAACGCTGGCTCACGCTCTCGCCGAGCCTCAGAGCCCGATCTCGCTAACGCCTGTTTCCGGCTGGCCCCGCTCAACGCTGCTGCCGCAGCCCGCCTCTGCTCGAGCTAAGCTCGCAGCTTGATGCGCTCCTCCCAAGCGTCAACGAGCCCGGCCAAGGCCAAACGGCCCTGTGGGTTTTTCCGATGAAGTACGGCGAGCCCCGCCACTGTTTTGGTCGCCGGCGGTGAAACCCCGCCACCGCCGACGTGTCACACCCGGGGCCACCCCCTCGGTCGCTGACCGGGTGGCCCCTAGGGCCCGATCGTCTGCTGACTTGGTCAATCACGATCAAGGTGCCCGACCATTGACGTGCGGGCCCCACCGCTATTCCTCTAACTAAAATGTTTTATTAATTAAAACTAATTAGTTAGCTAATTAGTCTATGGCGGTGGGGTCCAAGAGCTAACTAACCTAGATTAGTTAGTTTATTACACTGTTAGACTAACAGAGGCTGACATGTGGGTCCCACTGGACCCACAGGCCTGGTTTGACCTGGTCAGCCGCCCTGCTGACTGTTGATGTCACTGTGACGTCATGCTGACGCAATAAACCCCTCTGTTAATTTATTTAATTCCAGAAAATGTATAAAACTTTGAAAATTCATAGAAATTAAACCGTAACTCCGATGAAAATGTTTTCTACATGAAAGTTGCTCAGAAAAATCCAACGAATCCGGATACGCGGTCCGTCCATCTGTCACATGCCCCTAGCATGCTGAACATGAAACTTTCCCCCTCCGGTCATCTGTCTGACACAGGTCCGGAACCGGGAAAACATTCCCGGTTGACTTTCCCCTTCGCCGGTAACGTATAGCATCGCGTTAGAACACGTCTAGCTCTGCCTGTTGTCCTTTTATGCACTTGCTTGTTATGAATTTACTGTTTCTTCCCCCTCTTCTCTCCGGTAGACCCGGGACCGATGATGCTCCTGTGATCGACTACGTCGACGATGACCCCTCCTTGCCAGAGCAAACAGGCAAGCCCCCCCTTTGATCATCCTGATATTGCCCATTCCATTCTCTCATGCTTGCATTAGATTTTGCTACTGTTATTGTTTGCTCCTATTCTCACGCATAGCCTGTTTATTGTAACCTCGCTATTGTAACCTACCCGCTTATCCTAAACCGCTTAGTATAGGTTGGTTAGAGACCCATCGCTGACCCCCCACTTGACTCGATCGCCTACTGGATTATCGAAGACCCGATCAACGGGATCGAAGACCAGGCCCCGACACCTCATGTCACATCACGCCTTCGTTGCTCGACTCTGCAGAGTTACCATCGAAAGTGCCGAGGGTGGAACCTCATACATCACTCCCGATGAGATCTTCAGACAATAGTTATTCGGTCATGGTCATCGAGGGTGATTTCCTCCTTAACCACTTCCGACACGACTCGTCAGGTAACCCCTCAAGTGTGAACCTCGAGGGTGATTCCTCTTATGTTCACCTTGATGATTACATCTAGTGGAATTCATCGGGGGTGATTCCTCGGGTTTTCCCCTTGATGTTTGGACACACGGATACTTGGACTTTACCACTGTTACTTGGAAAGATGGGTCGACCCTGAGGGGTACCCGCGCGAGCTTAAATGCGAGTGATGTGGAGTCGGGTTGACCTGGAGGGTGCCCGCGAGGTAATTACGAGGCGTGGCCGGGCATTCCTAGCCCTTGTCGGAAGTCCTCGAGACGGGGCAACGGGGTCACGTCTTTCGTGAGTCTCTGCTTGTTACCGCGCGTTCCTAATCCACTACAATTTGGATATTTGATCCGAGGGGCCTCTGGCCTGATAGCACTAACCATCATGTAGGCATAGTATGGGCGTTCTGCGTCGTATACATCAGCCGAAGCTTAATAGACGTCAGCGATTGAGTGGCGCGCGCCGGTTGGACTGCGTAAGCGCCTGCCTTGTTGAAGGAGGTAGCTAGGTCTGCTCACCGCCGCCCACGCATAACGCAAGGAGCTCCTCGGGAGATGGCCCATGACCCACAGGGGCATCGGTTTAGTCCGGCGTGCTGGCCTCTCTATTAAGCCTAGGTCGGGTTGCGGCGTATTGTTTGGCGAGGCCGGGCATGACCCAGAAAGTGTGTCGTGGGAGTTAATGGAGTGTGGTGGGTAAGTTGGTGCACCCCTGCAGGGAAGAAAACATCTATCGATAGCCTGTCCTGTGGTAACGGACACTTGGAGTTGTTTCCCGATCGATACAACTAGAACTGGATACTTGTGATGAGAATTGGATGGTGATGATAAATGGATTGTGATGATAACTGGATAGTATGGCTCTGGGTTTTCTTTCTCGCAGGGAGTCGAGAAAGGATCTCTGGCCGAGGTTGATAACACTACTACTTTACTTTATGCTACTCTACTCCCTCCTGTTTGCTGCAAGATGGTGGTTTCCAGAAGATGCTAGTCTTCGATAGGACTAGGCCTTCTCTCTATTCTGGCATTTCTGCGATCCGGTCCACATATACCTTCCTTTGATAATGTTGCATATGTAGTGTAGATCCTTGCTTGCGAGTACTTTGGATGAGTACTCACGGTTGTTTTGCTCCCCCTTTTCCCCCTTTCTTCTTCTTTCCGGTTGATGCAACCAGATGTTGGAGCCCAGAAGTCAGATGCCACCGCCGATGTCTACTACTATGTGGAGACCGCCGACGACCAGGAGTAGTTAGGAGGCTCCCAGGCAGGAGGCCTTGCCTTTTCGATCGTTGCCGCTTTTGTGCTGGCCTTCTTAAGGCAATCTTGTCTAACTCATGTCTGTACTCAGATATTGTTGCTTCCGCTGACTCTTGTGTTTTCGAGCTTATGTATTCGAGCCCTCGAGGTCCCTGGCTTGTAACATAAAGCTTGTATTATTTTAATTTGTGTCTAGAGTTGTGTTGTGATATCTTCCCGTGAGTCCTTGATCTTGATCGTACACATTTGCGTGTATGATTAGTGTACGATTGAATCGAGGGCGTAACAGTATAAGAAGTTTCTTGCAATTCTATTGTGTGGGAAACATAGAGAGGTGGAGATATAGTTCCTCTCTCATAATAATTGCAAGTAGGAGCAGCAAGCACATGCATATTATATCTATCAAAATCATCATGTGCAATGGTAAAAGGCAACCCATCAATATAATCCTTAATAAGTTCAAACTTCTCCGATATAGTGTAGTTGGGAGAATTCAAGAAGATAATAGGACTATCATGCATGGGTGCAATAGCAACAATTTCATGTTTAACATAAGGAACTATAGCAAGTTCATCTCCATAAGCATAATTCATATTGTCATCTTGGCCACAAGCATAGCAAGCATCATCAAAAGGGATATTTCAGACAAATTCAAGGGATCGTTGCAATCATCCTTCGGTAAGCACGAAGGGGAATTAAACAATGTATGAGTTGGAGGGTTACTCTCATTAGAAGGTGGGCACGGGTAGCTAATCCGCTCTTCCTCCTTTTGTTCTTCGCTCTCCTCATCATATTTTTCATCCAATGAGCTTATAGTTTCATCAATTTCTTCTTCCATAGCTTCCTGCAAATTATTAGTCTCTTCTTGGACAGCGGAGAATTTCTTCATAAATGCATTAATATAGTAATTGTATTCATAATTTTCATAGCAATATCTAAGTATAGCAAGATTTTCAGGCCTATAAGCATCATCATCTAAAGCTTCATACTTTTCAAACAAAGATTCAATTTCATAAGCAGCCTTAAAAGCAACAAATTCTTCTATTTATTCCACATCATAGTAATCATATATACCATTAGCATAAGAAGCTAAGGTTTCATTATCATTAAATTCACATGAAAAGGGAAGGTGTGGAGCCTCCGTCCTAGAGCAACAAGTAATAACATATTTCAAGCATAGATTCCAGGCATACCAACGCAACATAATAAATTGATCCCATAATAATTTCCCTTTTTGTGTCGAGCGATAATCCCTAAAGTATTCACGTTGATCCAACGTGTCTCCCATTATAAAGTTGAATGGGGTTTTCTCAGGATTATCAAAGTAGTACTTAATATCTTTCACATAATGAGAATCGAGGGTTTTAGGAGTTACCCCATCCTCATGAGTAGCAAGTACACCTAATTTTTTTGGTATTTCATGTTCCATATCCATAACTAAAGATAAAGAACAACTAAGAACAGCAAATAAAAATTACTTAGTGATAAAGCAAACAAGCACACACGAGAATATTCACCCCACGCTATGACTCCCAAGAACGGGCGCTTTAAAAAGGTCTTGATTACCCACAAGTATAGGGAACGCAACAGTTTTCGATAAGTAAGAGTGTCGAACCCAACGAGGAGCTAAAGGTAGAACAAATATTCCCCAAAGTTCTATCGACCACCATACAACTCTACGCACGCTTAACGTTCGCTTTACCTAGAACAAGTATAAAACTAGAAGTACTTTGTAGGTGTTTTCGGATAGGCTTGCAAGAAAGTAAAGAGCACGAAAATAAAACTAGGGGCTGTTTAAGTAAAGACACAACTAAAGTAAATATAGCGAGTGTGGAAGAGTGATGGTAGGTGTGGCGAATTTTCCCTTAAGCAATTGACTACTTTACTAGACCGATAGCAAGTTTTATGTGGGAGAGGCCCTTTGCTAGCATGTCATCCCTTACTTGGAATTCTATGCACTTATGCTTGGAACTATTAGCAAGCATCCGCAACTACTAACGCTCATTAAGGTAAAACCCAACCATAGCATTAAGATATATTGGTCCCCTTCAATTCAGATGCATCAATTTCTATGCTAGGCTGAAGCTTACATCACTCTTGCCCTCCAATACATAGTCCTATCAACATACAACTAACCCTATGGTGTGATCCACGCGCGCGCTCATATGATGGGCACCAAAGGACAGCAACATAACCACAAGCAAATTAAATCAATCATAGATTTTCATCAACCACCGATAGGACAACGAAAATCTACTCATACATCATAGGATGGCAACACATCATTGGATAATAATATGAAGCATAAAGCACCATGTTCAAGTAGAGGGTACAGCGGGTTGCGGGAGAGTGGACCGCTGTACATAGAGGGGGGAAGGTGATGGAGATGTTGGTGAAGATGGCGGAGGTGTTGGTGTAGATCATGGTGATGATGATGGCCCCTGGGCGTTTCCGCGCCATCGAAGCGAGGGGAGAGAGCCCCCCCCTTCCTCTTCTTCCTTGACCTTCTCCCTAGATGGGCAAGGGTTTCCCCTCTGGTCCATGGTCTCCATGGCGTGGGAGGGGCGAGAGCCCCTCCGAGATTGGATATAACTCTCTGTCTCTCTCTGTTTCCGCGTTCTCTCCTGGCTCTGTTTCACCGTTTCATGTATATATGGAGATCCGTAACTCCGATTGCCCTGAAACCTTCGCCGTGACTTTTTTTTCCGAATATTAGCTTTCTTGCGGCAAAAGAAGAGCATCAACCGCCTCACGGTTGACTCACGAGGGTAGGCGCGCCCGAAGTGGCGCTTCTGCCTCGTGACCACCTCGGGCACTGGTTCGCGTTGATTTTCCTTCCAAATTTTTAATATTTTCCAAAAATAAGCTCCGTCTGTTTTTATCCCGCTTGGACTCCGTTTGATATGGATATTCTGCGAAACCAAAAACATGCAAATGCATAAAGAATCGCCACCGGGCAATCGGATCAATATGTTAGTCCCAAAAATAATATAAAAAGTTGCCAAAAAGTATATGAAAGTTGAATAATATTGGCATGGAACAATCAAAAATTATAGATACGACGGAGACATATCATCACCACGCCGTCGTGCTGACGAAACTCTCCCTCAACACTCGGCTGGATCGGAGTTCGAGGGACGTCATCGGGCTGAACGTGTGTTGAACTCGGAGGTGCCGTATGTTCGGAACTTGATCGGTCGGATCGTGAAGACGTACGACTACATCAAACGCGTTGTGCTAACGCTTCCGCTTTCGGTCTACGAGGGTACGTGGACAACACTCTCCCCTCTCGTTACTATGCATCACCATGATCTTGCGTGTGCGCAGGATTTTTTTTTGAAATTAGTACGTTTCCCAACAGTGGCATCCGAGCCTGGTTTTATGCGTAGATGTCATATGCATGAGTAGAACGCAAGTGAGTCGTGGGCGATATAAGTCATACTGCTTACCAGCATGTCATACTTTGGTTCGGCAGTATTGTTGGACGAAGCAGCCCGGACCGACATTACGCCAGACGCCACGCCGAGACCGGTTCTCCCGACGTGCTTTGCACAAAGGTGGCTAGCGGGTGTCAGTTTCTCCAACTTTAGTTGAACCGAGTGTGGCTACGCCCGGTCCTTGCGAAGGTTAAAACAACACCAATTTGACAAACTATCGTTGTGGTTTCTGATGCGTAGGTAAGAACGGTTATTGCTAAGCCCGTAGCAGCCACGTAAAACTTGCAACAACAAAGTAGAGGACGTCTAACTTGTTTTTGCAGGGCATGTTGTGATGTGATATGGTCAAGACGTGATGCTATATTTTATTGTATGAGATGATCACATTTTGTAACCGAGTTATCGGCAACTGGCAGGAGCCATATGGTTGTCGCTTTATTGTATGCAATGCAATCACCCTGTAATGACTTACTTTATCACTAAGCGGTAGTGATAGTCGTAGAAGCATAAGATTGGCGACACGACAATGATGCTACGATGAAGATCAAGGTGTCGCGCCGGTGACGATGGTGATCATGGAGGTGCTTCGGAGATGGAGATCACAAGCACAAGATGATGATGGCCATATCATATCACTTATATTGATTGCATGTGATGTTTATCTTTTATGCATCTTATCTTGCTTTGATTGACGGTAGCATTATAAGATGATCTCTCACTAAATTTCAAGATAAAAGTGTTCTCCTGAGTATGCACCGTTGCCAAAGTTCGTCGTGCCCGGACACCACGTGATGATCGGGTGTGATAAGCTTCACGTCCATCTACAACGGGTGCAAGCCAGTTTTGCACACGCAGAATACTCAGGTTAAACTTGACGAGCCTAGCATATGCAGATATGGCCTCGGAACACTGAGACCGAAAGGTCGAGCGTGAATCATATAGTAGATATGATCAACATAGTGATATTCACCATTGAAGGCTACTCCATTTCACGTGATGATCGGTTATGGTTTAGTTGATTTGGATCACGTGATCACTTAGAGGATTAGAGGGATGTCTTTCTAAGTGGGAGTACTGAAGTAATATGATTAATTGAACTTAAATTTATCATGAACTTAGTACCTGATAGTATCTTGCTTGTCTATGTTTGATTGTAGATAGATGGCCCGTGCTGTTGTTCCGTTGAATTTTAATGCGTTCCTTGAGAAAGCAAAGTTGAAAGATGATGGTAGAAATTACACGGACTGGGTCCGTAACTTGAGGATTATCCTCATTGCTGCACAGAAGAATTACGTCATGGAAGCACCGCTGGGTGCCAGGCCTGCTGCAGGGGCAACACCAGATGTTATTATCGTCTGGCAGAGCAAAGCTGATGACTACTCAATAATTCAGTGTGCCATGCTTTACGACTTAGAACCAGGACTTCAATGATGTTTTGAACGTCATGGAGCATATGAGATGTTCCAGGAGTTGAAGTTAATATTTCAAGCAAATGCCTGGATAAAGAGATATGAAGTCTCCAATAAGTTCTATAGCTGCAAGATGGAGGAGAATAGTTCACAAGGTGAGCATATACTCAAGATGTCTGGGTATAATAATCACTTGATTCAACTGGGAGTTAATCTTCCGGATGATAGCATCATTGATAGAATTCTCCAATCACTGCCACCAAGCTACAAGAGCTTCGTGATGAACTATAACATGCAAGGGATGGATAAGACGATTCCCGAGCTCTTCGCAATGCTAAAAGCTGCGGAGATAGAAATCAAGAAGGAGCATCAAGTGTTGATGGTCAACAAGACCACTAGCTTCAAGAAAAGGGCAAATGGAAGAAGAAGGGGAACTTCAAGAAGAACAACAAGCAAGTTGCTTCTCAGGAGAAGAAACCCAAGTCTGGACCTAAGCCTGAAACTGAGGGCTTCTACTACAAGTAGACTGGTCACTGGAAGCGGAACTGCCCCAAGTATTTGGCGGATAAGAAGGATGGCAAGGTGAACAGAGGTATATGTGATATACATGTTATTGATGTGTACCTTACTAGAGCTCGCAGTAGCACCTGGGTATTTGATATTGGTTCTGTTGCTAATATTTGCAACTCGAACAGGGGACTACGGATTAAGCAAACACCGCCAAGGACGAGGTGACGATGCGCGTGGGAAATGGTTCCAAAGTCGATGTGATCGCGGTCGGCACACTACCTCTACATCTACCTTTGGGATTAGTTTTAGACCTAAATAATTGTTATTTGGTGCCAGCGTTGAGCATGAACATTATATCTGGATCTTGTTTGATGCGAGACGGTTATTCATTTAAATCAGAGAATAATGGTTGTTCTATTTATATGAGTAATATCTTTTATGGTCATGCACCCTCGAAGAGTGGTCTATTTTTGATGAATCTCGATAGTAGTGATACACATATTCATAATGTTGAAGACAAAAGATGCAGAGTTGATAATGATAGTGCAACTTATTTGTGGCACTGCCGTTTAGGTCATATCAGTGTAAAGCGCATGAAGAAACTCCATACTGATGGACTTTTGGAACCACTTGATTATGAATCACTTGGTACTTGCGAACCGTGCCTCATGGGCAAGATGACTAAAACGCCGTTCTCCGGTACTATGGAGAGAGCAACAGATTTGTTGGAAATCATACATACAGATGTATGTGGTCCGATGAATGTTGAGGCTCGTGGCGGATATCGTTATTTTCTCACCTTCACAGATGATTTAAGAAGATATGGGTATATCTACTTAATGAAGCATAAGTCTGAAACATTTGAAAAGTTCAAAGAATTTTAGAGTGAAGTTGAAAATCATCGTAACAAGAAAATAAAGTTTCTACAATCTGATCGTGGAGGAGAATATTTGAGTTACGAGTTTGGTCTACATTTGAAACAATGCGGAATAGTTTCGCAACTCGCGCCAATTCGGAACACCACAAATAATGGTGTGTCCGAACGTCAGAATCGTACTTTCATCGGAGATGGTGCGATCTATGATGTCTCTTACTGATTTACCGCTATCATTTTGGGGTTATTCTTTAGAGACGACCGCATTCACATTAAATAGGGCACCATCGAAATCCGTTGAGACGACGCCTTATGAATTGTGGTTTGGCAAGAAACCAAAGTTGTCGTTTCTTAAAGTTTGGGGCTGCGATGCTTATGTGAAAAAGCTTCAACCTGATAAGCTCGAACCCAAATCGGAGAAATGTGTCTTCATAGGATACCCAAAGGAGACTGTTGGGTACACCTTCTATCACAGATCCGAAAGCAAGACATTTGTTGCTAAAAAATGGATCCTTTCTAGAGAAGGAGTTTCTCTCGAAAGAAGTGAGTGGGAAGAAAGTAGAACTTGATGAGGTAACTGTACCTGCTCCCTTATTGGAAAGTAGTTCATCACAGAAACCGGTTTCTGTGACACCTACACCAATTAGTGAGGAAGTTAATGATGATGATCATGAAATTTCAGATCAAGTTGTTCTTGAACCTCGTAGATCAACCAGAGTAAGATCTGCACGAGTGGTACGGTAATCCTGTTACGGAAGTCATGCTACTAGATCATGATGAACCTACGAACTATGAAGAAGCGATGGTGAGCCCAGATTCTGCAAAATGGCTTGAAGCCATGAAATCTGAGATGGGATCCATGTATGAGAACAAAGTGTGGACTTTGGTTGACTTGCCCGATGATCGGCAAGCAATTGAGAATAAATGGATTTTCAATAAGAAGACTGACGCTGACGGTAATATTACTATCTACAAAGATCGACTTGTTGCGAAAGGTTTTCGACAAGTTCAAGGGGTTGACTACGATGAGACTTTCTCACCCGTAGCGATGCTTAAGTCTGTCCGAATCATGTTAGCGATTGCCGCATTTTATGATTATGAAATTTGGCAGATGGATGTAAAAACTGCATTCCTGAATGGATTTCTGGAAGAAGAGTTGTATATGATGCAACCGGAAGGTTTTGTCGATCCAAAGGGAGCTAACAAAGTGTGCAAGCTCCAACGATCCATTTATGGACTGGTGCAAGCCTCTCGGAGTTGGAATAAACGCTTTGATAGTGTGACCAAAGCATTTGGTTTTGTACAAACTTTTGGAGAAGCTTGTATTTACAAGAAAGTGAGTGGGAGCTCAGTAGCATTTCTGATATTATATGTGGATGACATATTACTGATTGGAAATGATATAGAATTTCTAGATAGCATAAAGGGATACTTGAATAAGAGTTTTTTGATGAAAGACCTCGGTGAAGCTGCTTACATATTGGGCATTAAGATCTATAGAGATAGATCAAGACGCTTAATTGGACTTTCACAAAGCACATACTTTGACAAAGTTTTGAAGAAGTTCAAAATGGATCAAGCAAAGAAAGGGTTCTTGCCTGTGTTACAAGGTGTGAAATTGAGTAAGACTCAATGCCCGACCACTTCAGAAGATAGAGAGAAAATGAAAGATGTTCCCTATGCTTCAGCCATAGGCTCTATCATGTATGCAATGCTGTGTACCAGACCTGATGTGTGCCTTGCTATAAGTCTAGCAGGGAGGTACCAAAGTAATCCAGGGGTGGATCACTGGACAGCGGTCAAGAACATCCTGAAATACCTGAAAAGGACTAAGGATATGTTTCTCATTTATGGAGGTGACAAAGAGCTCGTCAGTAAATGGTTACGTTGATGTAAGCTTTGACACCGATCCGGACGATTCTAAATCGCAAAACCGGATACGTGTTTACATTGAGCAGTGGAGCCGTCGGTTGGTGCGATTCTAAACAAAGCGTCATGGCGGGATCTACGTGTGAAGCGGAGTACATAGCTGCTTCGGAAGCAACAAATGAAGGAGTCTGGATGAAGGAGTTCATATCCGATCTAGGTGTCATACCTAGTGCATTGGGTCCATTGAAAATCCTTTGTGACAATAATGGTGCAATTGCCTTGGCGTAGGAATCCAGATTTCACAAGAGAACCAAGCACATCAAGAGACGCTTCAATTCCATCCAGGATCTAGTCCAGGTGGGAGACATAGAAATTTGCAAGATACATACGGATCTGAATGTTGCAGACCCGTTAACTAAGCCTCTTCCACGAGCAAAACATGATCATCACCAAGGCTCCATGGGTGTTAGAATCATTACTATGTAATCTAGACTATTGACGCTAGTGCAAGTGGGAGACTGAAGGAAATATGCCCTAGAGGCAATAATAAAGTTATTATTTATTTCCTTATATCATGATAAATGTTTGTTATTCATGCTAGAATTGTATTAACCGGAAACATAATACACGCGTGAATACATAGACAAACAGAGTGTCACTAGTATGCCTCTACTTGACTAGCTCGTTAATCAAAGATGGTTATGTTTCCTAACCATAGACATGGGTTGTCATTTGATTAATGGGATCACATCATTAGGAGAATGATGTGATTGACATGACCCATTCCATTAGCTTAGCACCCGATCGTTTAGTATGTTGCTATTGCTTTCTTCATGACTTATACATGTTCCTATGACTATGAGATTATGCAACTCCCGTCTACCGGAGGAACACTTTGTGTGCTACCAAACGTCACGACATAACTTGGTGATTATAAAGGTGCTATACAGTGTCTCGAAGGTACATGTTGGGTTGGCGTATTTCGAGATTAGGATTTATCACTCCGATTGTCGGAGAGGTATCTCTGGGCCCTCTCGGTAATGCACATCACTTAAGCATTGCAACTAATGAGTTAGTTGCGGGATGATGTATTACAGAACGAGTAAAGAGACTTGCCGGTAACGAGATTGAACTAGGTATTGAGATACCGACGATCGAATCTCGGGCAAGTAACATACCGATGACAAAGGGAATAGCGTATGTTGTTATGCGGTCTGACCGATAAAGATCTTCGTAGAATATGTGGGAGCCAATATGAGCATCCAGGTTTCGCTATTGGTTATTGACCGGAGACGTGTATCGGTCATGTCTACATAGTTCTCGAACCCGTAGGGTCCGCATGCTTAACGTTACGATGACAGTTTTATTATGAGTTTATGTGTTTTGATGTACCGAAGGTTGTTAGGAGTCCCGGATGTGATCACGGACATGACGAGGAGTCTCGAAATGGTCGAGACATGAAGATTGATTTATTGGAAGCCTATGTTTGGACATCGGAAGTGTTCCGGGTGAAATCGGGATTTTTCCGGAGTACCGGGAGGTTACCGGAAACCCTGGCAACTTAATGGGCCTTAGTGGGCCTTGGTGGAAGAGAGGAGAGGAGGCCAGGGCAGGGCCGCGCGCCCCTCTCCCCCTAGTCCGAATAGGACAAGGAGAGGGGGGCGGTGCCCGCCTTTCCTTTCTCCCCTCCACCTCTTCCCCCTCTCTCTCCTAGTCCAACATGGAAAAGGGGGGGAGTCCTACTCCCGGTAGGAGTAGGACTCCTCCGGCGCGCCTCTCCCCTTGGCCGGCCGCACCCCCCCTTGCTCCTTTACATATGGGGGCAAGGGGGCACCCCAAAGACACAACAATTGATCTGTTTGATCTTTTAGCCGTGTGCGGTGCCCCCCTCCACCATAGTCCACCTCGATAAGACTGTAGCGGTGCTTAGGCGAAGCCCTGCGTCGGTAGAACATCAACATCGTCACCACGCCGTCAGGTCTTTAAACTCTCCCTCAACACTCGGCTGGATCGGAGTTCAAGGGACGTCATCGGGCTGAACGTGTGCTGAACTCGGAGGTGCCGTACGTTCGGTACTTGATCGGTCGGATCGTGAAGACGTACGACTACATCAACCGAGTTGTGCTAACGGTTCCGCTTTTGGTCTATGAGGGTACGTGGACAACACGCTCCCCTCTTGTTGCTATGCATCACCATGATCTTGCGTGTGCGTAGGAAGTTTTTTGAAATTACTACGTTTACCAACAGCTTGGCCCCGACGTGGGTCGCCGCCACCACGCCGGCCACGGGTCAGGAGGGGGCGGGGCGGGGGCCCAAGTCGGGCGGGCGGGGCGGGCGCGGCGGCGGAGGCCTCCATGGCCGGCGCGGGGCGAGGCGGCGGGAGGAGGCGGCGGGAGGAGCCGGGGAGGCGGGATGAAACTTCCCTCCCGCGCGAGAGGAAAGAGGAGTGCGGGTTGGGGGGAGTTTTTCCTCTCAACCCTCACTTCTACAGGTTGGGAAACAGTTTGAGGGTTGGACCTCTAAATTTTTTTACGGGTTTGAGGGTTTAGAGGTTCTAGTCTACGGCTTTTTTTGACGAAAACTGTAAAAAAGCAGTTATTTTTAGGGGTTTGAGGGTTTGAGAGCTCTACTAGACTTGCTCTTACACCCGATTCTTCCTGCTAAGTATAATCCGTTTCTGATTGTTGTTATCTCTATCGGTCGACACAGCTGATATGTGGAAGAAATCAATTAGCTGCAGCTATAAAGTTAGCTTTTCCTGTTGGGGAACGTAGTAATTTCAAAAAAATTCCTACGCACACGCAAGATCATGGTGATGCATGGCAACGAGAGGGGAGAGTGTTGTCCACGTACCCTCGTAGACCGAAAGCGGAAGCGCTATGACAACGCGGTTGATTTAGTCGTACGTCTTCATGATCGACCGATCCTAGTACCGAACGTACGGCACCTCCGCGATCTGCACACGTTCAGCTCGGTGACGTCCCGTGAACTCACGATCCAGTAGAGCTTCGAGGGAGAGCTTCGTCAGCACGACGGTGTGATGACGGTGATGATGAAGCTACCGGCGCAGGGCTTCGCCTAAGCACTACGATGATATGACCGAGGTGGATTATGGTGGAGGGGGGCACCGCACACGGCTTGGAACAATCAACTTGTGTGTCATAGGGTGCCCCCTGCCCCCGTATATAAAGGAGCAAGGGGGGAGGCCGGCCGGCCCTTGGTGCACCCAAGGAGAGGAGGAATCCTCCTCCTAGTAGGAGTAGGATTCATCCTTTCCTAGTCCTACTAGGAAGGGGGAAGGGGGAAGGAAGGAGAGGGAAAGGAGAAGGAAAGGGGGGGGGGGGCGCCCCCCTCCCTTGTCCGATTCAGACTCCCTATAGGGAGGGGGCGCGGCTGCCCCTTGTGGGTTGCCTCCCCTCTTCCCTATGGCCCATGTAGGCCCAATAGTCCCCCCGGGGTTTCCGATAACCCCCCGGCACTCGGATAAATATCCGGCGACCCCCGGAACTCATCCGGTGTCCGAATATAGTCGTCCAATATATCAATCTTTATGTCTCGACCATTTCGAGACTCCTCGTCATGTCCATGATCACATCCGGGACTGCGAACTATCTTCGGTACATCAAAACACATAAACTCATAATACCAATCGTCACCGAACGTTAAGCGTGCGGACCCTACGGGTTCGAGAACTATGTAGACATGACCGATACTCATCTCTGGTCAATAACCAATAGCAGAACCTGGATGCTCATATTGGTTCCTACATATTCTACGAAGATCTTTATCGGTCAAATCGCATAACAACATACGTTGTTCCCTTTGTCATCGGTATGTTACTTGCCCGAGATTCGATCGTCGGTATCTCAATACCTAGTTCAATCTCGTTACTGGCAAGTCTCTTTACTTGTTTAGTAATGCATCATCCCGCAACTAACTCATTAGTCACATTGCTTGCAAGGCTTATAGTGATGTACATCACCGAGAGGGCCCAGAGATACCTCTCCGACAATCGGAGTGACAAATCCTAATCTCGATCTATGCCAACTCAACAAGTACCATCTGAGACACCTGTAGAGCACATTTATAATCACCAAGTTACGTTGTGACGTTTGGTAGCACTCAAAGTGTTCCTCCGGTATTCGGGAGTTGCATAATCTCATAGTCATAGGAACCTGTATAAGTCATGAAGAAAGCAATAGCAATATACTAAACGATCAAGTGCTAAGCTAACGGAATGGGTCAAGTCAATCACATCATTCTCTAATGATGGGATCCCGTTAATCAAATGACAACTCATGTCTATGGATAGGAAACATAACCATCTTTGATTCAACAAGCTAGTCAAGTAGAGGCAAACTAGTGACACTCTGTTTGTCTATATATTCACACATGTATTGATGTCTACTACGCAACCTTCTTCTTGTAGACGTTGTTGGGCCTCCAAGTGCAGAGGTTTGTAGGACAGTAGCAAATTTCCCTCCAGTGGATGACCTAAAGTTTATCAATTCGTGGGAGGCGTAGGGTGAAGATGGTCTCTCTCAAGCAACCCTGCAACCAAATAACAAAGAGTCTCTTGTGTCCGCAACACACCCAATACAATGGTAAATTGTATAGGTGCACTAGTTTGGCGAAGAGACGGTACAAGTGCAATATGGATGGTAAATATAGGTTTTTGTAATCTGAAAATATAAAAACAGCAAGGTAGCAAGTGGTAAAAGTGAGCGTAAACGGTATTGCAATGCTAGGAAACAAGGCCTAGGGTTCATACTTTCACTAATGCAAGTTCTCTCAACAATAATAACATAATTGGATCATATAACTATCCCTCAACATGCAACAAAGAGTCACTCCAAAGTCACTAATAGCGGAGAACAAACGAAGAGATTATGGTAGGGTACGAAACCATCTCAAAGTTATTCTTTCCGATCAATCCATTGGGCTATTCCTATAAGTGTCACAAACAGCTCTAGTGTTCGTAGTAAAATAACACCTTAAGACAGACATCAACCAAAACCCTAATGTCACCTAGATACTCCAATGTCACCTCAAGTATCCGTGGGTATGATTATACGATATGCATCACACAATCTTAGATTCATCTATTCAACCAACACAAAGAACCTCAAAGAGTGCCCCAAAGTTTCTACCGGAGAATCAAGACAAAAACGTGTGCCAACCCCTATGCATAGGTTCATGGGCGGAACCCGCAAGTTGATCACCAAAACATACATCAAGTGAATCACGTGATATCCCATTGTCACCACAGATATGCACGGCAAGACATACATCAAGTGTTCTCAAATCATTAAAGACTCAATCCGATAAGATTACTTCAAAGGGAAAACTCAATCCACTACAAGAGAGTAGAGGGGGGAGAAGCAACATAAGATCCAACTATAATAGCAAAGCTCGCGGTACATCAAGATCGTGCCAAATCAAGAACACGAGAGATAGAGATCAAACACATAGCTACTGGTACATACCCTCAGCCCCGAGGGTGAACTACTCCCTCCTCGTCATGGAGAGCGCCGGCATGATGAAGATGGCCACCGATGAGGGTTCCCCCCTCCGGCAGGGTGCCGAAACAGGGTCCTGATTGGTTTTTGGTGGCTACGGAGGCTTGCGGCGGCGGAACTCCCGATCTATTCTATTCCCGAAGTTTTTAGGGTATATGGGAATATATAGGTGAAAGAAGTACGTCAGGGGAGCCACGAGGGGCCCATGAGGGTGGAGGGCGCGCCCAGGGGGGTGGGTGCACCCCCCTGCCTCGTGCCTCCCTCGTTTCTTTCCTAACGTGCACTCCAATCTCCCGGGTTGCTTTCTTTCCAAAAATAACTTCTCCAGAAGGTTTCATTCCGTTTCGACTCCGTTTGATATTCCTTTTCTTCGAAACACTGAAACAAGGGAAAAACAGGAACTGACACTGGGCTCTGGGTCAATAGGTTAGTCCCAAAAATAATATAAAAGTGTTTAATAAAGCCCATAAACATCCAAAACAGATAATATAATAGCATGGAACAATCAAAAATTATAGATACGTTGGAGACGTATCAGCATCTAAGCTTAATTCCTGCTCATCCTCGAGTAGGTAAATGATAAAAACAGAATTTTTTATGTGGAATGCTACTTGGCATAATTTCAATGTAATTCTTCTTACTTGTGGTATGAATATTCAGATCCGAAAGATTCAAGATAAAAGTTCATATTGACATAAAAATAATAATACTTCAAGCACACTAACTAAGTAATTATGTCCTCTCAAAATAACATGGCCAAAGAAAGTTCATCCCTACAAAATCATATAGTTTATTCATGCTCCATTTTCGTCACACAAGATTGCTCTCATCATGCACAACCCCGATGACAAGCCAAGCAATTGTTTCATACTTTAGTAATCTCAAACTTATAAACCTTCACGCAATACATGAGCGCGAGCCATGGACATAACACTATGGGTGGAATAGAATACGATGATGGGGGTTATGTGAACAAGACAAAAAAAGAGAAAGTCTCACATCAACGAGGCTAATCAATGAGCTATGGAGATTCCCATCGATTGATGTTAATGCGAGGAGTAGGGATTGCCATGCAACAGATGCACTAGAGCTATAAATGTATGAAATCTCAACAAAAGAAACTAAGTGGGTGTGCATCCAACTTGCTTGCTCACGAAGACCTAGGGCACTTGAGGAGGCCCATTGTTGGAATATACAAGCCAAGTTCTATAATGAAAAATTCCCACTAGTATATAAAAGTGACAAAATAAGAGACTCTCTATCATGAAGATTATGGTGCTACTTTGAAGCACAAGTGTGGTAAAGGATAGTAACATTGTCCCTTCTCTCTTTTTTCTCTCTCTCTCTCTCTTTTTTGGGCCTTCTCTTTTTTTATGGCCTTTCTCTCTCTTTTTTTATTCCTCACTTGGGACAATGCTCTAGAAAATGATGATCATCATACTTTTATTTATTTACAACTCAATGATTACAACTCGATACTAGAACAAAGTATGACTCTATATGAATGCCTCCGTGATGTACCGGGATATGCAATGAACCAAGATTGACATGTATGAAAGAATTATGAACGGTGGCTTTGCCACAAATACTATGTCAACTACATGATCATGCTAAGCAATATGACAATGATGAACGTGTCATGATAAACGGTATGGTGGAAAGTTGCATGTTAATATATCTCGGAATGGCTATGGAAATGCCATAATAGGTAGGTATGGTGGCTGTTTTTAGGAAGATATAAGGAGGTTTATGTGTGAAAGAGCGTATCATATCACGGGGTTTGGATGCACCGTGAAGTTTGCACCAACTCTCAATGTGAGAAAGGGCAATGCACTGCAATCAAGAGGCTAGCAATGATGGAAAGTTGAGAGTGCATATAATCCATGGAATCAACATTAGTCATAAAGAACTCACATACTTATTGCAAAAATCTACAAGTCATCAAAAACCAAGCACTACGCGCATGCTCCTAGGGGGATAGATTGGTAAGAGAAGACCATCGCTCGTCCCCGACCGCCACTCATAAGGAGGACAATCAAAGAACACCTCATGTTTCATATTTGTTACATAACGTTTACCATACGTGCATGCTACGGGACTTGCAAACTTCAACACAAGTATTTCTTAAATTCACAACTACTCAACTAGCACAACTTTAATATCACTACCTCCATATCTCAAAACAATCAGCAAGCATCAAACTTCTCTTAGTATTCAACACACTCATAAGAAAGTTTTTACTAGTCTTGAATACCTAGCATATTAGGATTAAGCACATTACCATGCTGTTTAAGACTCTCAAAATAATATAAGTGAAGCATGAGAGAATAATAGTTTCTATAAAACAAAACCACCACCATGCTCTAAAAGATATAAGTGAAGTACTAGAGCAAGAACAAACTACTCCGAAAGATATAAGTGAAGATCAATGAGTAGTCGAATAATTATGCAACTATGTGAAGACTCTCCCATTTAATAATTTCAGATCTTGGTATTTTATTCAAAAAGCAAGCAAAACAAAAGAAAATAAAATGACGCTCCAAGCAAAACACATATCATGTGGTGAATAAAAATATAGCTCCAAGTAAAGTTACCGATGAACGAAGACGAAAGAGGGGATGCCATCCGGGGCATACCCAAGCTTAGACGCTTGGTTATCCTTGAATATTACCTTGGGGTGCCTTGGTCATCCCCAAGCTTAGGCTCTTGCCACTCCTTATTCCATAGTCCATCGAATCTTTACCCAAAACTTGAAAACTTCACAACACAAAACTCAACAGAAAACTCGTAAGCTCCGTTAGCGAAAGAAAACAAAACACCAATTCAAGGTACTGTAATGAACTCATTATTTATTTATATTGGTGTTAAAACCTACTGTATTCCAACTTCTCTATGGTTTATAAACTATTTTACTAGCCATAGATTCATCAAAATAAGCAAACAACACACGGAAAACAGAATCTGTCAAAAACAGAACAGTCTGTAGTAATCTGTAACTAACGCAAACTTATGGAACTCGAAAAATTCTAAAATAAATTGGTGGACCTGAGGAATTTGTCTAGTAATCATCTTCAAAAAGAATCAACTAAATATCACTCTCCAGTAAAATTTTTTACCTAATCTCGTGAGCGCTAAAGTTTCTGTTTTTTACAGCATGATCATAAAGACTTTACCCAAGTCTTCCCAAAGGTCCTACCTGGCAAAAACACTAATTAAAACTCAAAACCACATCTAAACAGAATCTAGATGGATTATTTATTCCTAAATAGAACCAAAAAGCAAGAAACTAAAATAAAATTGGGTTGCCTCCCAACAAGCGCTATCGTTTAACGCCCTTAGCTAGGCATGATGATTTCAATGATGCTCACATAAAAGATAAGAATTGAAACATAACGGGAGCATCATGAAGAATATGACTAGAACATTTAAGTCTAACCCACTTCCTATTCATAGGGATTTTGTGAGCAAACAACTTATGGGAACAATAATCAACTAGCATAGGAAGGCAAAATAAGCATAACTTTAAAATTTTAAGCAGATAGAGAGGAAACTTGATATTATTGCAATTCCTACAAGCATATCTTCCTCCCTCATAATAATTTTCAGTAGCATCATGAATGAATTAAACAATATAACCAGCACCTAAAGCATTCTTTTCATGATCTACAAGCATAGAATTTTTATTACTCTCCACATAAGCAAATTTATTCTCATGAGTAGTAGTGGGAGCAAACTCAACAAAATAACTATCATATGATTGAGAATTAAGATCAAGATGACAAGTTTCATGGTTATCATTATTCTTTAAAGCATACGTGTCATCAAAATAATCATCATAGATAGGAGGCATGCTTTCATCGTAGTAAATTTGCTCATCAAAGCTTGGGGGACAAAAAATATCATCTTCATCAAACATAGCTTCCCCAAGCTTGTGGCTTTGCATATCATTAGAATCATGGGTATTCAAAGAATTCATACTAACAACATTGCAATCATGCTCATCATTCACATATTTTAAGCCAAGCATTCTATGTAATTCTTCTTCTAGTACTTGAGCACAATTTTCCTTCCCATCATTTTCACGAAAGATATTAAAAAGATGAAGCAAATGAGGCACCCTTAATTCAATTTTTTTTGTAGTTTTCTTTTATAGACTAAACTAGTGATAAAACAAGAAACTAAAAGATTCGATTGCAAGATCTAAAGATATACCTTCAAGCACTCACCTCCCCAGCAACGGCGCCAGAAACTGCTTGATGTCTACTACGCAACCTTCTTCTTGTAGACGTTGTTGGGCCTCCAAGTGCAGAGGTTTGTAGGACAGTAGCAAATTTCCTCAAGTGGATGACCTAAGGTTTATCAATCCGTGGGAGGCGAGGGGTGAAGATGGTCTCTCTCAAGCAACCACCGCAACCAAATAACAAAGAGTCTCTTGTGTCCCCAACACACCCAATACAATGGTAAATTGTATAGGTGCACTAGTTAATGAAGAGATGGTGATACAAGTGCAATATGGATGGTAGGTATAGGTTTTTGTAATCTGAAAATATAAAAACAGCAAGGTAGCAAGTGGTAAAAGTGATCGTAAACGGTATTGCAATGCTAGGAAACAAGGCATGGGGTTCATACTTTCACTAATGCAAGTTCTCTCAACAATAATAACATAATTGGATCATATAACTATCCCTCAACATGCAACAAAGAGTCACTCCAAAGTCACTAATAGCGGAGAACAAACGAAGAGATTATGGTAGGGTACGAAAGCACCTCAAAGTTATTCTTTCCGATCAATCCATTGGGCTATTCCTATAAGTGTCACAAACAGCCCCAGAGTTCGTAGTAAAATAACACCTTAAGACACACATCAACCAAAACCCTAATGTCACCTAGATACTCCAATGTCACCTCAAGTATACGTGGGTATGATTATACGATATGCATCACACAATCTCATATTCATCTATTCAACCAACACATAGAACCTCATAGGGTGCCCCAAAGTTTCCACCGGAGAATCAAGACGAAAACGTGTGCCAACCCCTATGCATAGGTTCATGGGCGGAACCTGCAAGTTGATCACCAAAACATACATCAAGTGAATCACATGATATCCCATTGTCACCACAGATACGCACGGCAAGGCATACATCAAGTGTTTTCAAATCATTAAAGACTCAATACGATAAGATTACTTCAAAGGGAAAACTCAATCCTTTACAAGAGAGTAGAGGGGGGAGAAGCAACATAAGATCCAACTATAATAGGAAAGCTCGCGGTACATCAAGATCGTGCCAAATCAAGAACACGAGAGAGAGAGAGAGATCAAATATATAGCTACTGGTACATACCCTCAGCCCCGAGGGTGAACTACTGTAACACCCCGGATGTAACTTTCCATATTTGTAACTCCAACTCTTGCCATTTTCGGCATTGTGATATGATATTCCCTCCGTGGTTGGGTTTTTCTTCATTTTTGCATTTTGTCCATGTCATGCATTTCATATCATGTCATCATGTGCATCTCATTTGCATACGTGTTTGTCTCATGATTCCGAGCATTTTACCCGTTGCCCGTTTTGCGATCCGGCACTCCTATGTTCCCCGGCGTCCCCTTTTACGTTTTTCCGTGAGCGGGTACTAAACTTTCTCGGAATGGATCGAGGTTTGTCAAGTGGCCTTGGTATACCACCGGTAGACCACCTGTCAAGTTTCGGGTCATTTGGAGCTCGTTTGGTACTCCAACGGTTAACCGCACTCTCGCAAAAGCCTCTTTTAAGTTGTAGCCCAACACCCCCTCAAAACAGCCCAATAACCCATCTAAGTCACTTCCATGTCCATCGCCGTTCGATCACGATCGTGTGGGCGAAAACCGCACCTCATTTGGAGTTTCCTAGCTCCTTCTACCTATAAAAACACCCCCTTCCCCGAATTTTCGGATCAATCCTCCTCCAAACCCTAGCCCAGCTCCTCTCCGCGCCGCCGGACGCATCCAGACTAGGCCAGACACGTCCGCCCGCCGCCGCCAACGAGCCGCCACGTGGCCCGTGCCCACATCGCCGCCGCCCGGCCAGAGCCGTCGGCCCCCGCAGCAGCGCCCCAGCGCTTCGGCCGGCAGCCCGCCGCCCGCCAGCCCGGCCGCGCCGCTCGGCTCCGTCGCCGCCCGGTGCCGGCCGCCAAACCCGCCGCCCGGCCACCGCCGCCTCGGTCGCCGCCTCCGCCCGGCCCGGCCCGTCGGCCCGCCTCGGCTTGCCGTCGCCGGCCGCCGCCCGCCGCCCGGCCCACTACCGCCTCGCCCCGGCCGGCCTCTCCTTCTTCCTCCCTCCTCCGGCGAGCCGCCACTCCGGCCGGCCACCTCGTCCCGCGCCGGATCTGAGATCCAATCAACGATCTCCTTCCTCCTCCCTCCTCCGGCGAGCCGCCACTCCGGCCGGCCACCTCGTCCCGCGCCGGATCTGAGATCCAATCAACGAAGGGTTGACTTCTCCTTCTCCCCCGAATCCTCTAAGTCATATTCCTGTGATTATTTTATTGCATTTTCGTCATGCCATAACTCTCTGCATATTACTCAGTTTCGTGCGTGTAATATGTCGAAATGTTCGCCTCGATGAGTAGATCGTTTCATCTCATTGCATCATTTTCTTTTGAGATCATATTTTTGCCCGAAATGCTGTTAGAAGAAAGCTATGTGATGTTAGTTTCTGTTTCTTAACAGAACATGCACTTTTGTCATTTTTGCCATGATTGATGTGTGCATCCTATGAACTTGAGTCCTACATGTGTTTTGTAATATGCCATGCCATCTTTCTAGGGGTGTATGCCATGTATTTTTGTGATCTCTGTGTTGACTAGCAAAAGCATGCAAACTAGGCTTCATGATGTTGCTGATTTCAGCTCTTGTTTTGCTGATATTTTTATTCCATGTTAACTTGATGCTACCGAGAGATCAATGCATATTTTGAGATACTTCAGTAAGGATGTTTTGAACATATGGTTATGCTCTATCCATCCATGCCCCTGTTTGCAATTATGGAGTGCCATAGCTTGAGTCAGTCAAGCTCTACTTTTGCTATAAAATGTTTCCTGGCAGATTGTTTACATGTTATTCAATTTTGCCAAGGTTGTTGTAGTTGATCCGTGTATGATATGATGTTGTTCTTGCCATGTATGTCTTCTATGCCATGTATTATTGATGGATGTATGCTTAGTTTATCATGAGATGCTGTGTAGTGAGTGCATCGAGCTCTTAAACATGCCTACTTGTTATCTATTTTTGCCATGCCCTGTTGCTGAATCTGTTAACGAAACTTGCTATATTGACATGGGTGTTATTATGTTTTATGATCCTTTTTGGCTTATGGTCAGTAATGCACTTTTGTTCTATGCTTTGAGTAGATTCATGCCATGCCTTGTTTTGCTATTATAAGTTCCTGTAGCATGTCGTTAGCTTGCTCTGAACATTGCTTCCTGATGCTGATTTTGCCATGTTCAGTAATTTCACTAAGTTTGTGAAGCTGATATATTTTGCACTTTTGCCATGCTTGTCTGGACCTGTTATAATGTGATTTAGCCGTAGCTTATTGTTCATCTTTTGTCAAGCATCTTGAGTAGATCACTTCCACATGTTTTTCTGGTACGTTTGGGTGCAGTAGCTTAATTTCTTGTTGCTTGCTATGTGGTATCATGCTGTTAATGGCAGATTTGTGCCATTCTTGTTTTGCTTGTCATTTGCAAACCGTGCATCCGATTCCGGTGATCTTTATATCGATTTCAACCGAAATCATCTCATCTTTCCAGCGGCATACTTGGTTTGCCAAGTTGATGCCTGGTTCATCATTTTCCTTCCGAGCACGCATACGCATTGCATATCACATCTCGCATATCATGCCATGTATTGCATCATGTTGCTTGTGCATTGCACCGTGATTTATTATGGTTCCTTTGTTTGCGTTCTTGCTTTGGGTAGAGCCGGGAGACGAGTTCGTGAACGAGGAACCTGTTGAGAACGCTTACGAGGATCAAGCTTTCGACAACTCTGAGAACTTTGCAGGCAAGATGACCATACCCTCGATATCACTTCTATCTTTGCTATGCTAGATGCTCGCTCTTTTGCTATGCCTATGCTATGATGCCTATCACTTGCTATATCATGCCACCCATATTGCCATGTCAAACCTCTAACCATCCTTTCCTAGCAAACCTTTGTTTGGCTATGTTACCGCTTTGTTTCCCCTCTTATAGCGTTGCTAGTTGCAGGTGAAGATGAAGTTTGTTCCTTATTGGAACATGGAGATGTTGTTCCTTGTTGGAACATATTTACTTGTTGGGGATATCACAATATATCTGCTAAAATTAATGCATTTATATATTTGGTAAAGGGTGGAAGACTCGGCCTTATGCCTGGTGTTTTGTTCCACTCTTGCCGCCCTAGTTTCCGTCATACCGGTGTTATGTTCCTTGATTTCGCGTTCCTTGCAATTTGGGTGATTTATGGGACCCCCTTGACAGTTTGCTTTGAATAAGACTCCTCCAGCAAGGCCCAACTTTGGTTTTACCATTTGCCACCTAAGCCTTTTCCCCCGGGTTTTCGCGAGCCCGAGGGTCATCTTTATTTAACACCCCCCCCGGGCCAATGCTCCTCTGAGTGTTGGCCCAAACTAGAGCGCTTTGCAGCGCCCCCTCAAGGAAACTTGAGGTCTGGTTTTAGTTGTACGGACTGCTCATCCGGTGTGCCCTGAGAACGAGATATGTGCAGCTCCTATCGGGATTTGTCGGCACATTCGGGCGGCTTTGCTGGTCTTGTTTTATTCTTTGTCGAAATGTCTTGTAGTCCGGGATTCCGAGATCGACCGGTCTTCGGTAGAAGGAATATCCTTCGTTGACCGTGAGAGCTTATAATGGGCTAAGTTGGGACACCCCTGCAGGGTATTATCTTTCGAAAGCCGTGCCCGCGGTTATGAGGCAGATGGGAATTTGTTAATGTCCGGTTGTAGAAAACCCGAAGTTGACCTTAATTAAAATACACAACAACCGCGTGTGTAACCGTGATGGTCTCTTCTCGGCGGAGTCCGGAAGTGAACACGGTGTTGGAGTTATGTTTGACGTAAGTAGTTTCAGGATCACTTCTTGATCGCTACTAGCTTCACGACCGTGCTTTGCTTCTCTTCTCGCTCTCTTTTGTAATGTAGCCACCATATATGCTAGTCGCTTGCTGCAGCTCCACCTCACAACTCTGTCCTTCCTATAAGCTTAAATAGTCTTGATCTACATGGTGTGAGATTGCTTTGAGTCCCGTGCCTCATGATTCTACCAAAACAATTGCAGGTGCCGACGATGCGGTCAGGGTGATGCAACCGAGCTCAAGTGGGAGTTCGACGAGGAACGTGGTCGTTACTATGTGTCTTTTCACGATGATCGGTAGTGGAGCCCAATTGGGTCGATCGGGGATCCGTGTAGCATTTGGGGTATCTTCTTTTATTTTGGTTCCGTAGTCGGACCTTGAGTGTAATCTGAATGATGGATGTTTATTTATGTATTGTGTGAAGTGGCATTTGTAAGCCAACTATGTATCTTTTCCCTTATGTATTACATGGGTTGTGTGAAGATTACCTCACTTGCGACATTGCTTTCAATGCGGTTATGCCTCTAAGTCGTGCTTCGACACGTGGGAGATATAGCCGCATCGAGGGCGTTACAAGTTGGTAATCGAGCCATCCCGACTTAGGAGCCCTCGCTGATTGTTTCTTTGGCGTTGTTGAGTCTAGAACGGAAAATGTTTTGAGTCTTAGGATTATATATATCGGAGAGTAGGATTCTTTTTACTCCCGGTCCTTAAATCGCTCTGGTGAGGTCTCCCGACGTAGAAGTTTTGACTCTCCTCTCCTCAAATTTCACTAATTTTTTTTAGGATCACGGGTATCTTGGGATCGTTCCGATGGTTTTGTGACGAGAACATTGTTCTTGGTGCCTCGACATTTAGGGGTTGTGGCGGTGTCCCGGGAGTTGAGCTCCGAGGTGTTGTCGTCACAATTTTATCGTTGCAGATTACTGGGAATACCTGAGTTTTGCCGACATCGAAATCTCTTTTGTGCAGTTGTTGGTGAGATAACCCGATAACTTGATCTTGGGGCGAGCTCGGGAGTATTGCCATGACTTCGTATAACGAGATGCTTTTTCAAGGTCGAGGTACCACGATTTACGAAGGTTTCTTGGTTATGTGTTGACGGATGGATACAAGCTGGATCTAGGTATTGTTAGTTTGGGTGATATATTTTGTGTCTCCTGTATCCCCAACACCAGATTGCATAACCAGAAAGTTTCGGGAGTTTATAGGTGGGATTCAAGTAGCTCCTACCATTTCTTCCCACAGATATTTGGTTTGTGATTGGGTAATCCTTACCACTTATTTGTTCGGTCATTACCTTGTATTTTTTTTCATCAACCCTTTATCAAGTGGCTTCTCACCTTAATGGACGTGTGATGTTAACTTTGGAATTCATTCGTTCATCCTTGTTCGAATGTTTATTGTGAAGACTATATGTTGCAATTTCTATCCGTTGATTCAACTTGTCTATCTGTCTATCAAGTGCTAACGGATGTCACCCTCTTCAGGATGGCTCCGCCAACGCGTCTGAATCCGGATCGCAATGATGAGAGTCAGTCGAACCCTCCACCTCCACCTCCGTCTCCGGAGGCATGGCAAGCTATCATGGCAGCCACCAATGCCAATGCTCAGATGATTTTGCAACTCTTGCAAGAGCGTACCCAAGGGCAAGGCAATCAAGGAAATCAAGGTCAAGGCAACAACCAGCCGCACTTTGCTACCCTCAATCGGTTCCTCGCTAATCAGCGAAGTCTTTCGGTTTACGTGTCGAGGCCACAGACGCCGACGATTGGCTTGTGGACATCTGCAAACATTTTGAATGTAGCAATGTCGACCTGAGGACTTTGTCAAGTTTGCTTCGTTTCAACTCAAGGACCAAGCTCTTTGAGTGGTTCCAAAGAATACAAAGATTCGAGAGGAGGTCGTGTCATTACGGGATGAGTTCCGCCGAGATTTCAGAGCTCACCACATTCGAAAAGTGTTGTTGAGAGCAAGCGTGAGGAGTTCCGCAATCTCAAGCAAGGCAACATGTCTGTCTATCAATACAATATCCAGTTCGTAAACTTCGCTTCGCTTTGCTAAGCAAGACGTCCACGATGAAAAGAGTATGATCTATCAATTCAGAGGTGGTCTCAGAGAAGATCTGCAATTAGCTCTTGTGCTTTTTGAGCGAGAAAAGTATGATGAATTCTACAACATGGCATCAAGCAAGAAGCTGCCCAGCTCAAATGTGAGGCTTCTAAGAAGAGAATCGAGGATGCGATTCAGTCTTCTTCTTCCTCTCAAGTGGCAGCTAAGCAGCAGAAGTTCTACCTTCCTTCTCCTCCATTCCGTCGGCCTTATCGCCAGAAGAACTCAGGTGGTCGTGGATCTTCCCACCCGCCCAACCCAAAGCTATCGTAACAAGTCTAATTCTCAAGCTCCAAGGTCAAATGCTCCTTATCGCCGTCCGCTCTCAGAGGTGACTTGCAACAAATGTCAGCAGAAAGGTCACTATGCGAACAAGTGCTTCAACCAAAGGCGCCTTCCGCCTCCTCCTCCCGTGAAATCTTCCAGCAATGCAGTGGTCAAGCATAATCCCAAGTCTGCAAAGGTGAATATGATGAATGCAGCTCAAGCCGAGGAATCTACTGATGTGATAATGGGTAATCTCTCAGTTAATGATATTCCTGCAAAAGTCTTATTTGATACTGGTGCATCGCATTGTTTCATCTCAAGACCTTTTGCATCTAAGCATGATTTGGGTTATCAAGAATTGCCTAGTTCTTTATCAATTGTGTCCCGGGTAAGCAAATGACAGCTAATAATTATGTCCCGGATGTTTCTATCAAGATGGGCAACTATAGATTTCTGGCTAAACCAATTGTTCTTGGTGACTCGGATATTGATCTTATTCTCGGGATGGTGGCTTTCTCAAAGCATAAAGCTCGGCTTGATTGTGCTGCCGGAAATTCAATTAACTCACTCCTCTAATGATGTGATCATCTATGCCGCTTCGTGATGAAACCATTCGGTTGTTTTCTCTCAATGAGAAGGGCGAATTGGATGCTATCTCTCGATTCGGTCGTTTGTGAGTACCAAGATGTCTTTCGAGAAGAGCTTCCAGAATGCCTCCTCACCGCCAGCTTGAGTTCGTTATCGATCTTGAGCACGGCTTTGAACCCGTTTGCAAGCGTCCATACAAGCTGGGACCTAATGAGCTGAAGGAATTGAAGAAGCAGCTCGATGAACAAGAGCGTCTGGGTTTGATCAGACCGAGTTCATCTCCTTGGGGTTGTGGAGTTCTTTTTGTCCAGAAGAAGGATGGCACGGACCGACTTTGCGTCGATTACCGTCCATTGAATAAGAAGACTATTAAGAACAAGTATCCACTTCCCAACATCAATGAGCTTTTCGAGCAACTCAAAGGTGCTAAAGTGTTCTCCAAGCTTGACCTTCGTATGGGTTATCATCAGATTCGCATTCGTGAACCAGATATTCCCAAGACAAAGATTCGAACAAGCTTTGGTTCTTATGAATATACTGTCATGTCTTTCGGCCTTATCAATGCTCCTCCAACATTCTCTCGAATGATGAACTTCATCTTTAACCCCTACACCAATGAATTCGTCTTGGTCTATCTTGATGATATTTTGGTCTTCTCCAAAAATAAGAAGGATCATGCCAAACATTTGCGATTGGTGATAGACAAGCTCAGAGAGTATCAATTCTATGCGAAGTTTTCTAAATGTGAATTTTGGCTTGATGAAGTTCTTTACCTTGGTCATATCATCTCCGCCAAGGGCATCGCTGTTAACCCCGAGAAGGTGTCCGCAGTTGTGAATTGGGAACCTCCTCGAGCGTCAAGCAGCTCCATGATTTTCTTGGTCTTGCAAGCTATTGTCAAGATTCGTTGAGAACTTCTCCAAGATTGCAAAGCCTCTTTCCAACCTCCTCGAAGCATGTGAAGTATGTACGGTCTCCCGAGTGTGACGTTGCTTTCAATACTCTCAAAGAGAAACTTCGTCACAGCTCTGTCTTGACTCCTCTGATGAATCCAAGCCATTCAAGTTTTCTGTGATGCTTCTCTTCAAGGTCTCGGTCTTTGTGTTAATGCAAGAGAAGAGAGTTGTGGCCTATACCTCTCGCCGATTGAAGCCCAACGAAAAGAACTACCCCACTCACGATCTTGAGTTGGCGGCGATTGTCCATGCATTGATAACATGGAGACATCTCTTGTTGGGAAGGAAAGTGGACATTTTCACCGATCATAAGAGCCTCAAGTATATCTTCACTCAACCCAACCTCAACCTCGAGCAAACTTCGATGGGTCGAAATGATTCAAGAGTACAACCCAAGTATTGAATATACTCCGGCAAGGCCAATGTCATTGCAGATGCTTTGAGCAGGAAGGCTTATCGCAGCAGTTTAATCCTCAAGCCCTTCCAACCGGATCTCTGTGAAGCTTTCCGCAAGCTGAATCTTCAAGTTGTTCCTCAAGGCTTTCTTGCCAACCTCATAGTCTCTCCTACTTTGGAAGATCAGATTCGTGAGGCTCAACTCCTGGATACCATGGTGAAAAAGGTGAAGCGTGGTATCGACAAGGGCATTTCCAAGTACAAGTGCTTCCACATTGATGACAAAGATACTCTTTTCTTGAGGACCGGATTGTGGTTCCAAAGGGTGATCTACGTAAAGTCATTATGAACGAGGCACACAATTCGCTTCTATCCATTCATCCCGGAAGTACGAAGATGTACCATGACCTCAAGCGGTCATATTGGTGGACTCGAATGAAGCGAGAAATTGCTCAATTCGTGAATGAGTGTGATTTCTGCAGAAGAGTGAAAGCGAACACCAACGACCAGCTGGTCTCCTCCAACCTCTTGCTATTCGAATGGAAGTTTGATCATATCGAAATGGACTTCGCGACTGGATTTCCAAAGTCCAAGCGTGGAAATGATGCTATCTTCGTTGTCATTGACAAGCTTACTAAAGTGGCTCATTTTCTTCCTATCAAAGAATCCATCACAACAGCTTTCGGTTGGCGAGCTATACACCTCCGTGATTGTCTCCTTGCACGGCATTCCACAAGTGATCTCTTGAGACCGTGGCAGCATCTTTACCTCCAAGTTTTGGGATTCTTTTAGGAAGGCCATGGGCACCAACATTCGTTTCAAAGACTGACTTTCCATCCTCAAACAAGTGGCCAAGTCGAGCGAGTCAATCAAATCCTTGAAGATATGCTCAGGGCTTGTGTCATTTCCTTCGGTATGAAGTGGGAAGATTGACTTCCATATGCCGAGTTCTCCTACAACAACAGCTTCCAAGCGAGTTCGGGCAAGGCCCCATTCGAAATTCTCTATGGCAGAAAGTGCCGTACTCCTCTCAATTGGTCTGAGACAGGTGAATGCCAACTTCTTGGCAATGACTTGATCACAGAAGCAGAAGAAATGTGCCAAGTCATTCGTGAGAATCTCAAAGCCGTAATCGCGCCAGAAGAGCTATTATGATGACAAGCACCGTGATGTGGCTTTTGAAATCGGAGACCATGTCTACCTCCGCGTCTCTCCAATGAAAGGCACTCATAGCTTCGGTATCAAAGGGAAGCTTGCCCCTAGATACGTGGGTCCTTTCAAGATCATTGGCAAAAGAGGCGATCTCGCCTATCAACTTGAGCTTCCGTCCAACTTCGTGAATGTGCACGACGTGTTTCACGTGTCACAGCTTCGCAAGTGCTTCAAGACTCCTGAACGCACTATCAACTTCGAAGAAATTGACCTTCAAGAAGATCTCTCTTATCATGAGCACCCCGTTGCTATTCTTGAGGAAACCGGCGCAAGACTACGCAACAAGTCAATCAAATTCCTGAAAGTGAAGTGGTCACACCATTCCGACCGAGAAGCCACACAGGCGGCGAGGATCACCTCCGTTCGAATATCCGGAGTTCTTTCAGTCCTAGATCTCGGACGAGATCCTCTTGTAGTGGTGGAGTGTTGTAACACCCCGGATGTAACTTTCCATATTTGTAACTCCAACTCTTGCCATTTTCGGCATTGTGATATGATATTCCCTCCGTGGTTGGGTTTTTCTTCAATTTTGCATTTTGTCCATGTCATGCATTTCATATCATGTCATCATGTGCATCTCATTTGCATAGGTGTTCGTCTCATGATTCCGAGCATTTTCCCCGTTGTCCGTTTTGCGATCCGGCACTCCTATGTTCCCCGGCGTCCCCTTTTACGTTTTTCCGTGAGCGGGTACTGAACTTTCTCAGAATGGACCGAGGTTTGTCAAGTGGCCTTGGTATACCACCGGTAGACCACCTGTCAAGTTTCGGGTCATTTGGAGCTCGTTTGGTACTCCAATGGTTAACCGCCTCTCGCAAAAGCCTCTTTTAAGTTGCAGCCCAACACCCCCTCAAAACAGCCCAATAACCCATCTAAGTCACTTCCATGTCCATCGCCGTTCGATCACGATCGTGTGGGCGAAAACCGCACCTCATTTGGAGCTTCCTAGCTCCTTCTACCTATAAAAACACCCCCTCCCCCGAATTTTCGGATCAATCCTCCTCCAAACCCTAGCCCCGCTCCTCTCCGCGCCGCCCGGGCAGCGTCAGACTAAACGTCCGCCCGCCGCCGCCCAACAGGGAGCCGCCACGTGGCTCCGTGCCCACATCGCCGCCGCCCGGCCAAACCCGTCCCGCCCCAGCGCCCGCGCTTCGGCCGCAAACCCCGCCGCCCAGCCGCCGAACCGCTCCAGCTCCGGTCGCCGCCGCCCGGTGCCGGCCGCCACCGACCCGCCGCCCGACCACCGCCGCCTCGGTCGCCGCCTCGTGGCCGGCCCCATCGACCCCCTTCTCGGCCGCCGTCGCCACCGCCGCCGCGCCGACCACCACCGCCTCGCCCGGCCGGCCTCTCCTTCCTCCTCCCTCCTCCGTGAGCCATCCTCCGGCCGCCACCTCGTCCCGCGCCGGATCTGAGATCCAATCAACGAAGGGTTGACTTCTCCTTCTCCCCCGAATCCTCTGTCATATTCCTGTGATTATTTTATTGCATTTTCGTCATACCATAACTCTCTGCAAATTGCTCTATTTCGTGCGTGTGATATGTCAAGATGTTCGGCTCGATAAGTAGATCACTTCATGTCATTGCATCATTTTCTTTTAAGATCATCTTGTTGCCCGAAATGCTGTTAGAAGAGGGCTATGTGATGTTAGTTTCTGTTTCTTAACAGAACATGCACTTTTGTCATTTTTGCTATGATTGATGTGTGCATCCTATGAACTTGAGTCCTATATGTGTTTTGTAATATGCCATGCCATCTTTCTAGGGGTGTATGCCATGTATTTTTGTTATCTCTGTGGTGACTAGCACAAGCATTCAAACTAGGCTTCATGATGTTGCTGATTTCAGCTCTGCTTTCTTGATATTTTATGCCATATTAACTTGATGCTACCGAGAGATCCATGCATATTTTGAGATACTTCAGTAAGGATGTTTTGTACATATGGTTATGATCTATCCATCCATGCCCTTGTTTGCAATTATGGATTGCAATAGATTGAGTCAATCGAGCTCTACTTTTCTATAAAATGTTTCCTGGCAGATTGTTTACATGTCATTCACATTTGCCAAGGTTGTTGTAGTTGATCCGTGTATGCTATGATGTTGTTCTTGCCATTTATGTCTTCTATGCCATGTCCTCTTGATGGATGTATGCTTAGTTTATCGTGAGATGCTTTGTAGTGAGTGCATCGAGCTCTTAAACATGCCTACTTGTTATCTGTTTTTGCCATGCCCTGTTGCTGAATCTATTAACGAAACTTGCTATATTGACATGGGTGTTATTATATTTTATGATCCTTTTTGGCTTATGGTCAGTAAGGGACTTTTGTTCTATGCTTTGAGTAGATGCATGCCATGCCTTGTTTTGCTATTATAAGTTCCTATAGCATGTCGTTTGCCTGCTCTAAAGATTGCTTCCTGATGCTGATTTTGTCATGTTCAGTAATTTCACTAAGTCTGTGAAGCTGATATATTTTGCACTTTTTCCATGCTTGTTTGGACCTGTTATGATGTGATTTAGCCGTAGCTCATTGTTCATCTTTTGTCAAGCATCTTGATTAGATTACTGCCATATGCTTTTCTGGTACGTTTGGGTGCAGTAGCTTAATTTCTTGTTGCTTGCTATATGGTATCATGCTGTTAATGGCGGATTTGTGCCATTCTTGTTTTCCTTGTCATTTGCAAACCGTGCATCCGATTCCGGTGATCTTTATATCGATTTCAACCGAAATCATCTCATCTTTCCAGCGGCATACTTGGTTTGCCAAGGTGATGCCTGGTTCATCATTTTCCTTCTGGAGCACGCATACGCATTGCATATCACATCTCGCATATCATGCCATGTATTGCATCATGTTGCTTGTGCATTGCACCGTGATTTATTATGGTTCCTTTGTTTGCGTTCTTGCTTTGGGTAGAGCCGGGAGACGAGTTCGTGAACGAGGAACCTGTTGAGAACGCTTACGAGGATCAAGCTTTCGACAAATCTGAGAACTTTGCAGGCAAGATGACCATACCCTCGATATCACTTCTATCTTTGCTATGCTAGATGCTCGCTCTTTTGCTATGCCTATGCTACGATGCCTATCACTTGCTATATCATGCCACCCATATTGCCATGTCAAACCTCTAACCATCCTTTCCTAGCAAACCGTTGTTTGGCTATGTTACCGCTTTGCTCAACCCCTCTTATAGCGTTGCTAGTTGCAGGTGAAGATGAAGTTTGTTCCTTATTGGAACATGGAGATGTTGTTCCTTGTTGGAACATGTTTACCTGTTGGGGATATCATAATATATCTGCTAAAATTAATGCATTTATATATTTGGTAAAGGGTGGAAGACTCGGCCTTATGCCTGGTGTTTTGTTCCACTCTTGCCGCCTTAGTTTCCGTCATACGGTGTTATGTTCCTTGATTTCGCGTTCCTTACACGGTTGGGTGATTTATGGGACCCCCTTGACAGTTCGCTTTGAATAAGACTCCTCCAGCAAGGCCCAACTTTGGTTTTACTATTTGCCACCTAAGCCTTTTCCCCCGGGTTTTCGCGAGCCCGAGGGTCATCTTTATTTAACCCCCCCCCCCGGGCCAATGCTCCTCTGAGTGTTGGCCCAAAATAGAGCGCTTTGCAGCGCCCCCTCAAGGAAACTTGAGGTCTGGTTTTAGTTGTAAGGACTGCTCATCCGGTGTGCCCTGAGAACGAGATATGTGCAGCTCCTATCGGGATTTGTCGGCACATTCGGGCGGCTTTGCTGGTCTTGTTTTATTGCTTTGTCGAAATGTCTTGTAGTCCGGGATTCCGAGATCGATCGGGTCTTCGGTAGAAGGAATATCCTTCGTTGACCGTGAGAGCTTATAATGGGCTAAGTTGGGACACCCTGCAGGTATTATCTTTCGAAAGCCGTGCCGCGGTTATGAGGCAGATGGGAATTTGTTAATGTCGGTTGTAGAAAACCCAAGTTGACCTTAATTAAAATACACAACAATCAAGGTGTGTAACCGTGATGGTCTCTTCGGCGGAGTCCGGGAAGTGAACACGGTGTTGGAGTTATGTTTGACGTAAGTAGTTTCAGGATCACTTCTTGATCGCTACTAGCTTCACGACCGTGCTTTGCTTCTCTTATCGCTCTCTTTTGCGAATGTAGCCACCATATATGCTAGTCGCTTGTCGCAGCTCCACCTCACAACTCTGTCCTTCCTATAAGCTTAAATAGTCTTGATCTCATGGTGTGAGATTGTCGAGTCCCGTGCTTCATGATTCTACCAAAACAGTTGCAGGTGCCGACGATGCCAGTGCAGGTGACGCAACCGAGCTCAAGTGGGAGTTCAACGAGGAACGTGGTCGTTACTATGTCTCTTTTCCTGATGATCAGTAGTGGATCCCAGTTGGGTCGATCGGGGATCTGTGTAGCATTTGGGGTATCTTCTTTTATTTTGGTTCCGTAGTCGGACCTTGAGTGTAATCTGAATGATGGATGTTTATTTATTTATTGTGTGAAGTGGCATCGTAAGCCAACTATGTATCTTTTCCCTTATGTATTACATGGGTTGTGTGAAGATTACCTCAGTTGCGACATTGCCTTCAATGCGGTTATGCCTCTAAGTCGTGCTTCGACACGTGGGAGATATAGCCGCATCGAGGGCGTTACAACTACTCCCTCCTCATCATGGAGAGCGCCGGGATGATGAAGATGGCCACCGATGAGGGTTCCCCCCTCCGTCAGGGTGCCGAAACAGGGTCCCGATTGGTTTTTGGTGGCTACAGAGGCTTTCGGCGGTGGAACTCCCGATCTATTCTGTTCCCCGAAGTTTTTAGGGTATATGGGAATATATAGGTGAAGGAAGTACGTCAGGGGAGCCACGAGGGCCCCATGAGGGTGGAGGGCGCGCCTAGGGGGGTGGGCGCGCCCCCTGCCTCGTGCCTCCCTCGTTTCTTTCCTGACGTGCACTCCAAGTCTCTCGGGTTTCTTTCTTTCCAAAAATAACTTCTCTAGAAGGTTTCATTCCATTTCGACTCCGTTTGATATTCCTTTTCTTTGAAACACTGAAACAAGGGAAAAAATAGGAACTGGCACTGGGCTCTGGGTCAATAGGTTAGTCCCAAAAATAATATAAAAGTGTTTAATTGTAACATCCCAAATTTTCAATTTGGAATGTTATACCTTAAGTCATCATGCATATCATATTTTCTTGCATTTTTGTTGATCCTAGAAATTTCACGCAACTCAAGGACCCTCGGAGAGAGTTGGAGATTTCATTATTTTCATATTTGAGTTTTTTCAAATTTTGAAAATGGGATCATTTGGATTTATTTATTTTATCTTCAAATATTTTTCCAATAAAAAAAATAAGAGAGGGAATAATATGACTTTCCCAAAATTTAGGGAAAATGAAGATTTAATAAATAAATCAAATTTTGGATTTTTCTCGGAGTATATTTGCTTTAGGGAAAAAATTGCGTATTTTCAAAAAATTGCATTTTGGCCCCGTGTTAAAGTTCATTTTGTTTGACTCATTTTTAGGAGTCGGGGAAAATTTACATTATTAATTTTGGAGTTCGTTTAGAGTTTTTTTATTTAATTTTCTGCGCGCGAAACCGTTTAAAAAAAATATGCCTTGGCCCGGGCCAAGGGCCCAGCCGCCCGGCTTGACCGCCCTCCTCGCGCGCCCGCCTGTGACAGCGCCGCCGCCCGGCCGAGACCGAGGAGGACTCCTCCTCCTCCTCCCTGCTTGCCCCTCCCCAAAGCTACTCCCTCCTATATATACTCCTCACCCCCTCTCCTCCCAACCCGCAGCCGCCGCCGCCCTCTCCATAGCCGCCGCCCTAGCCGCCGTCGCCCGCCCCATAGCTTGCGCCGCCCATAGCCGCCGCCGCCCTAGCCACGTCGCCCTTGATGCTGCCGCAAGACGCCGTCGCCCGCCCATAGCCGCCGCTTGAGCCCCACCACGGCGAGGTAGCCGCCGCGCCACCCTCCCCTCGGTTCGGTTTTTTTTATAAAAACCGTTCCGGTTTTCTTTTCCGTTGTTCGGTTTTAAAAAAAAAACCCTATATCGTTTTTTTTTGGTTTTGTTGTTTAGCGAGCGTTCGCTGGACCGTTCGTTTTAACGAACATGTTCACCGGTTAGTTTCTGTTAACGAACGTCCGTTCGTTTAACCGTTCATCGTTTTTCTTTTAAATCGGATTTAATCCGCTATTTTCCGATCTCGATTTCAGATCAGATCTTCGTTTTAGTTTATCTTCTCGCTCGTTTATCGGAATCAGGTGATTCAAGCGCCTGGAGTTTCGTTTCGAAACCGCCGTTCCGACTAATCAACTTAAACAAAGTTTTGATACTGTAAAAGTTGACCTAGTTTCAACTTGCTAGAACCGAGTTGTTTTCATTCGTCGTTTGACTTTCGTTGCTTTATTTGATTCGACTCTTTTTGCAACCAGGGTTCTTAAGTTGAACTTTCTGGTCAGATCTTTCATTCGAGATTTACCTGTGCATTAGATGTAGCGACCCGACCCGAATGGATCAAGTCTCTGTGCTCAGGTGTCATCCCTGGATCAGTAATGCTGACACCACACAGTACTTCGAAGGATTTATAACAGAGTAGCAATCACACACTTATTACATCGTTGTCCAAAAGAGGACTTATTACAATAAATATGGCTTAAAGCCATCTAATAATGATAACAGCGGAAGACTTGGAAGATAAGTGAGTCCATCAACTCCATCGGCATCACTGAGTACAGAACCACGACCTAAATCACCTTACTCGTCGTCTGAAAAGTCTGCAACATGAAAGTTGCAGCCCGAAAACGGGTCAGTACATGGAATATGCTGGCAAAGTAACACATAGAGAGTAATGAAGGAATAAGACTATACTACATGCATATATGGCTGGTGGAAAAGCTCTACGGTTACAGTTTTGCATAAAGCCAATTTTTCCCTACTACAAAGGAATAAATTTATTAACTATCATGGTGGTTGTGAAACATTGAGAATGGTTGACAGCATCCTCAATCCCAATTAAAAGTAATCATTAAAACCCAATAACATTAATTAGAGTAACATGTTGAGATTCACATGATATTCAAGTACTAGATACTCAAGATGTCCATAACCGGGGACACGGCTAATCATGATTAGTTTGTACACTCTGCAGAGGTTGCGACTTTTCCCCACAAGACTCGATCGCCTCCGCTTGGTTCTCGTGACTTTTCTGGTGTTTGAGAGGCGGATGACCGAGACATAGTCTTTCGAAGCGCTAGCACCTTACTTGTGGGTAGACCGGTACACCTACTTTCCCCTACATCTGCTAGTCTACCCGTAAGAGTTCGCACAACTTAGTCAACTATGCCAGAGCCCATAATGGCTTGTGGATGCACACGGAAGTTACTAGTTTGAATAATCTTATGATCCCTTTGAGCCTGGGTGGCGGTCCGAAGAAAACAGGCAAGTCCTGATAGAAACCAGGTGCCTCAATCCACCCAGATGTGTGTTTAAGTTGCCACCTTAAATAAACCATTAATTAACAATCTCACATCTGTCATGGATATCACTCACCCAACCCACGTCTACTAGGATAGCATGGCATAATAAGCAAACGTAGAAGTAACTCCCAAGGTTTCATAAGTAAAACAGGTAATAGGTACTACCTCAATCTACTTCCCATCCCACAATTTAATTAGATCCTAACCATGCAAGTGTTTGAGGAATAGATCTAATGCAAAAAAAACTGGGTAGTAGAAAAGGTATGATCAAGTGTTACTTGCCTTGTCGATGATCCATGAAACCTAGAGATTGAAATAACAAGCGGCGACTCGGTGATCTATTGCAGACAAACAATAAGCATACAATAAGTACTCATCTAATGCATGAGTAAATCTCGAATGAAAGATCGACCAGAACGTTCAACTTAAGAACCCTGGTTGCAAAAAGAATCGAAACAAATAAACCAACGAAAGTCAAACGACGAAAGAAAACAACTCGGTTCTAGCAAGTTGAAACTAGGTCAACTTTTACAGTAGCAAAACTTTGTTTAAGTTGATTAGTCGGAACGGCGGTTTCGAAACGAAACTCCAGGCGCTTGAATCACCTGATTCCGATAAACGAGCGAGAAGATAAACTAAAACGAAGATCTAATCTGAAATCGAGATCGGAAAATAGCGGATTAAATCCGATTTAAAAGAAAAACGACGAACGGTTAAACAAACGGACATTCGTTAACAGAAACTAACCGGTGAACACATTCGTTAAAACGAACGGTCTGGCGAACGCTCGCTAAACAACAAAACAAAAAAAAACCGATCTAGGGTATTTTTAAAAAAAATCGAACAACGGAAAAGAAAACCGGAACGGTTTTTATAAAAAAAACCGAACCGAGGGGAGGGTGGCGCGGCGGCTACCTCGCCGTGGTGGGGCTCCGGCGGGGCGGCGGCTATGGGGCGGGGCGACGACGTCCCGGTCGGCGTCGGTACCGGGCGGCGACGGCAATGACTAGGGCGGCGGCGGCGGCGGCGGCTAAGGGGGGCGGGCATTAGGGCGGCGGCGGCTATGGGCGGCAAGGCTGGGGTTGGGAGGAGAGGGGGGTGAGGGAGTATAGGAGGGAGGGAGTAGCTTGGGGGAGGGGCAAGCAAGGAGGAGGAGGAGGAGTCCTCCTCGGTCTCGGCCGGGCGGCGGCTGTACAAGGCGGCCATGAGGGAGGGGCGGCCGGGCCCTTGGCCCACTGGCCAAGGCCATATTTTTTATTTTTTTTAAAACGGTTTCGCACGCAGAAAATTAAATAAAATAAAATCTAAACGAACTCCAAAATTAATAAAGTAAATTTTCCCGACTCCTAAAAATGAGTCAAACTAAATGAACTTTAACACGGGTCAAAAAATGCAATTTTTGAAAATACGCAATTTTTCCCTAAAGCAAATAAACTCCGAGAAAAATCCAAAATTTGATTTATTTATTAAATCTTCATTTTTCCTAAATTTTGGGAAAGTCATATTATTCCCTCTCTTATTTTTTTTTATTGGAAAAATATTTGAAGATAAAATAAATAAATCCAAATGATCCTATTTTCAAAATTTGAGAAAACTCAAATATGAAAATAATGAAATCTCCAACTCTCTCCGAGGGTCCTTGAGTTGCGTGAAATTTCTAGGATCAACAAAATGCAAGAAAATATGATATGCATGATGACTTAAGTATAACATTCCAAATTGAAAATTTGGGATGTTACAAACCTACCCCTTAAGATGAATCTCGCCCTCGAGATTCGGGTTGGCTAGAAAATAGGTGAGGGTGATCCTTGAGCAAATCCTCTTCTCTTTCCTGTGTGGCTTCATCCTCAGTGTGGTGGCTCCACTGAACCTTGCAAAACTTGATAACCTTGCTGCGAGTAACTCTGCTGGCATAATCTAGAATCTTGACTGGTTTCTCCTCATATGTCAAATCATCCTTCAACTGAATTGCTTCAAGTGGCACTGTATCCCTTAACGGTACTTCCGCCATCTTGGCGTGACATCTCTTCAGCTGAGAAACATGGAATACATCATGAACTCCTGACAGTCCCTCTGGCAATTTCAGCTTATAAGCAACTTCTCCCATGCGTTGCAAGATCGTATACGGTCCAACGAAACGTGGTGCTAACTTTCCTTTAACTCCAAAACGCTTAACTCCTCGAAGTGGGGATACTCTGAGATATATTCTGTCTCCAACTTCATATTCTATCGCCTTGCGTTTTGAATCCGCATAGCTTTTACATTCGGACTGGGCTACCTTGAGCCTATCGCGAATCAACTTAACCTTATTCAGACTCCTTAATCAAATCTGGTCCAAACAAGCGACGGTCTCGACTTCGTCCCATGATAACGGTGTCCTGCACCTCCTTCCGTACAAAACCTCGAAAGGTGCCATCTTCAAGCTGGTTTGGTAACTGTTGTTATAAGAAAACTCTGCATACGGCAAGTTATCATCCCAACTAGATCCATAATCTAGTGCACAAGCTCTCAAAGATATCCTCCAAAATCCGATTGACTCTCTCGGTCATCCATCGATCTGTGGATGAAAAGTCAGATCTTGAATTCCAGCCTGGTTCCCAATGTTTCGTGCAACTGATTCCAAAACTTTGAGGTAAATTGGGTTCCTCTATCTGATACGATACTCCTCGAAACTCCGTGTAAACACACAATTCTTGTCATGTATATCTTTGCCAACTTAGCACTGCTATAGGTAGTCTTGAATGGAATGAAATGAGCTACCTTCGTCAAGCGGTCGACTATAACCCAAATCGAGTCATATCCTGAACGAGTCTTTGGCAAACCTGT